>PDND01000004.1:47845-215078 GCA_002572855.1 [Emmonsia] crescens
GGGGGGGGGGGGGGGGGGGGGGGGGGGTTTGGGAGCTGAAGCGGATGGTTAAATGATGGAAAAGAACAGCGTTTTTGAATGGTTTCAGAGAAACTTTGAGCTTTGGATGGATCTTGAGACTGGGATTCGGGATTTGGGTTGGCTCTTTTTTGCTCTTTCTTTCTTGTTTCTCTTGTTCTTTTGGTATATTTTTCTTCTTTTTGTTTTTTTCATGAATCCCTTCATTCATTGGGTAATGTTATGCTTGATATTTGTAGCTGGGTTTGCTTTTTTCTCTCTTCCTTCATTTTTTGCGAGTGTGCCTGCCCTCCTCCCCCGGGGCCTGTTTTCTCTGTACCGGGCCATTTTCTCTCGTTAACGAACTCGGCTATTCCAACTTTTTTTAAACTTTTCTGGCGATGGGATACTTTGGTTTTTATTTTGTGTTTTCTTCTTCCTCCCCTCTTCTATATATATCCGCTGTCCATTTTGTTTGCGGGGGAGTGGATTGGGCTGGTTTGGCTTTTGGCTTGGTTTGGGTATTCGCTGTTTTCTTCTTTTTTTTTTCCTTTTTACTTTTCTTCTATTTTAATTATGACAAGGGGTGTTTTTTGTTATGTCTTATTTAGTCCTTACTCCCTTTTTTTTTATAAAGGTTTTTATAGCAGTATTCTTTTCTTCGTTTTTCTTTTATTCTCGGTGAGATTTGTTGGCTTTGATGGTTTTTCTTCTCCTTTCTTCTTCTAATGGTGTTGAGGTGATTGAGGTTTTAATTTTTCGTGGGGGGTTTTTGGCTATGAGATGAGGTAGATAGGTAATGTTCCGGGTGCGGAGAGTGTATAATGCTTCTTCAAGTATTGGGGTCTTTTAACGTGGGGAGAAGAGAAAGAGAGAGAGATTAGAGGAGAGAGAGGAATAAGTTGAGCAATGTCTATTATCTCTGAGTGGAAGAGTAAATATTTAATCTCTGAAAATTAGATAGATGTTCTATATGATCATTCCAATTCCATCCAAGTGCCGTTTGCAGATTTCCACATATATACCAACCAAATAAAAATATATATTAAAAAAAAGACGCATATCTTTCTATTATTATTGTTATTGTTTGATATATATGATTCACATACATTTGAAGGAGCTGGGGTGGACATAATAGCAGTAGTAGTATATATATACAGACAAGTACAGTTACATTGTAGATGTACACCAAGGGACTCGTTAATTAGTTGTTCTAAGAAGGTAAAGAAAGAAGAAAAGGAGATTGGAGACAGAGATGGAAAAAATGAAAAGGAGAAAAAGTCTAGTTGTTAATGGGCGGGAAAAAAGAAATACAGCACATCTGTATGTATTATGGCGTATATTTTTTTTGAAAACTCAACACCAACATCCCTTCTTTTGTCTGCTGAATGAAAGGTTGGGAGAGATAGAACGAGCACACTCTTGGGTATTTTTCATTCATGCCACCTCTTTTCTCTTTTCTTCAGCTAACCCACCTCACCTCACCTAGCCGGTTTATTTTTTATTTTTTATTTCACTCGCGGGAAATGAATTAGCTATGAGGTTGTTGAAGCCTTCGTTTCTTCATTGAAAGGGGCGGAGGCAGCAGCGGGTTTTTCTCCATGTTTTTCTGAGGGGTTGGGCGTGGAATCAGGTGCTTCTGGTGTCGTCTCCTCGCTGGAAGATGAAGATTTTGCTGCTGATACTTCAGCTAATTGGGCGTCGACTTCTTCCTCGTCTGTTTCGGTGGGGTAGATCTCGGGATGCTGGCGGAAGCAGGTTTGCATGCCTCTGTTAAAGCAAAATAAAGAATTTAGTATCAATCATTTTTTCCCTCTATAAATGAAATGACCGCGTGGATAGGTGGGGGTAGGAAAGCTGAAAGCTTGAAATGAAGAACGGATGATCGAAAAACCAAACAGAACCGCACGAAAGAAAAAAAAGAAAGGAGGGGGGGGGCATACTCAAATTTATCAATGCAATCCATCCCTTTAGGCTCCTCCGTCGAGTGCACGAAACAACTAAAGGCAGCTCTAAATTCCTCTCCGCATGGCCCATGCGCCATACCGCCTAGACAGGGGCAATCCCAATTGATCTCTCCCGTCTCGGGATTGAAGGCGCCTTCGCTACCGGCTTCCTCTTCAAGTTCCCCTGGCGTTAAGAGGCTGGAATGTGTTTCTCTCGGCGTAATCTCTACATCTGCGGCAGCGGAAAGGTCGGAAATTTCTGTCGAAGAGGAAGGGGAAGAGGGGTGGGTGGTATCTAAGGGTTTCGATGTGGCCTTTGCCTTCTTCGCCGCTCTTATGGAATCGAGGGTTGGTAGAGAGGCGTCATCTTCATTTTCTTTAGTAGCGGCAGAAGGCGGTTGGAAGGAAACTATGCGGCGATCGGATATATGTTAGATAGAGAGTTAAAAAACCGCGTGATAAGTTAAATTGAGGGTGTTTTTTTTTTCTCTTTTCGGTTGGTTGGGCCTCTTACAGCCAGGTTCCTCTGCGAACACAGTGCTTGTGTTATAATAATAAATCACGCCTGCAGCAAGGCCCCATCTCAACGCTGCGCCCTTCCAGCTCGAAGGCTTGCGTGGCGATGATGTCGAGTCAGTGCTTATAAGTCGTCTTCCCTGGGCAAGTCGAATGTGTCGGGAAGTGGAGGAGGCTGCTCGAACAAAAGATCGCGACGCCGGTCTAAACATTGTGAGATATAGAAACAAAAGCCAATAATTCTAGAGAAAAGAAAAGGGACAAAAAGCTATTCAACGTCAAGAAGAATGCATCGAACTGTTTTTATCATAAGTGAACGACTGGTCTGCAGAGGAATAGAGCAAAATCCGGCCATTGAAGTTGTCTAGCATCAAAATCTCTCGGAAGTCGGAGATTTTAGCGCGGGTTGTCCGTGGATTAGTAAGCGGCAAAGTTTCGCGCTGCCTTTTCCAAGATTTGCTACGGATCGTATGTATGTATATACTCTCATTGCACTCACCACTCACCACTCTACTTCAATCAGATTAAAACACTGAATATTTAGGACTGAAGAGCAAGTTCAAAGCAATAAGAACGCCAACTAACTAACGCATCTATCGCAACATTGGTCGACTTGTCGTCCCCCAGTTTCAGGAACCCCCTTTTACTTCTTACTATACTGTAGTAACAAGATGAAATAAGGGAGCTTTTTTAAATCACAGTTATTATGAAAGCTACTGCAAGCTGCCATAAACATCTGCGTTTGCTTGCGGCGCGCTGAGTTACATACAACCTCGGTTTGCCCTGTCTGATTACTCCGTATACAGAGGTCAATCCCACTTTTTGATTCCTACGGCTGCCAGGGAGACCGTCTAGGAAGTGGAAAATATGATGCTTCATATCCCTAAGGTCATACATATATCATCAAAGAGTCATATTGATCGTCTCCCTGCAACACTGGGCTTGGGTCAAAATATTCAATACACGGGCGGGCATGGGGTATTGTATCCTCACTTCACCATCTTAGATACGAATGCTTCCTCGTCCACCTTCGCGGGTGTGAATAGACCACAGACCGCAAGCCTTTTCAAACCTTACGAAATACCGTAGAAAAGCCCTAGGAATTCCCCGCTATTGGGGGTTCAATTCCAATGCTAAAGGCTCCTAAGAAAGATACAGGGGCGTTCCGTATCTCAACCGCTATCAGGTCCAGAAGCTGGCTACGTAAACTGTACCTAGGTTGTCATATGGAATAGTCCTTCCTATCCATGGATTTCTATAAGGCTTTTGGGGTTGTTTGTTGGGGAGAATAGAGATTGGTATGCCAATCGGCCGCTATGCCACGGCTCCGAAAAAACCCCGATAGCGGTGACTACAATACCATATTGCCGATATCAAACACTTTTGTGACAACTTTATTTCAACCTCGAATAAACCAACTCGTTTAATATCCTACTACGGAGTACACTCAAGTTTTAACTGCTTCATTTGTCTATTCTTTCCGATTAGATCTGGAACCCGTTGTACGAAGTATGCATTTTGGTTACTCCCCAAATATCGTGATAGTATGATCCACTGTGGCGCAGATTTGCGCATGGTTCAAACTACTTTATCTTCCATAAACCCTTAGATCGGTCATAATTGCAAATAATATCAACAATTCAAATGCAAATCCGAGCCAAGGTTATACACCTTTCTACGTACGGAGGAAAAGCTCGAAGGATGGATATAAAAACGTGCCCGCTTGCCGTTGAGAGTGACTATGGCTGAGCTTTCTGTTAGAGATACGGGTGATAGCCTACAGGCGCAAAATCCTCAAGGAACAGAGTTCCCCGGTCCCCTGGGACATTAGCGGGATGGCTATCCATAAAAACAAGCGGCAGGCCAGGGCCCCATCGGCCAAGGCAAAAAGCGGCCAGAGGCGAAGTGTTGAGATCGCATAACTCAACGATAACATAAGGCGACAGCGCCACAGGAAGACGAGAAGATGAAAGCCAAAAATAGCCTAAAAATGGGTCCACTTCAAAATTATGCCTGCCCTACAGTGCATGAACAGGTTGGCTTCTAATTTTTATTTTTTTTTGCGACGAATGCCTGCAATAATGCCTAGAAGAGGCGTCAAATTATTTTTCCTCTTTAGAATTTAGCTCTGTCTTTCGTACTCCTCGCTTTAGACTCCACATTCTTATACACAGTTACCTATTCATTCATTATCTATCTCCTCTTTTGTTGTTTTTGGATCTCTCTTTTCTTATTTGCTATTCTTATAATATTTTATACAGATGAGATGAGGAAGCCCGAGGATAACCCCAAGACAACTGTCGCCATTATTGGCTCGGGGATGGCAGGACTTGTCGCAGCATATCTGCTCAAGCAAGATCGGGACCAACGGTTCGATGTCCAAGTCTTTGAAATGGTACGTTTAATAATTTTATATTTTATTTTATTTTCTTGGTTTTATCCCCAAAGTTAAAGGTATCATTGTGTGTGCTTATTAAAAATATTGGACAATTTCTCATTCGTCAGTTGTTGCTGGTTTCATCACCCAATGGTCTACCAATTTTATCTTCAAGAAGATCTGAGGAGGTGTATATATATGTATGGTTTGCTTGACGATGTGGGAAACTCATCCGTTAACTCCCTAAAGATTTATTTATGGTTTTTGGAATTCGCTTTCTATTTATTTCATGGGCAAATTCATGCGTAGGAATATCAAACTTTATCAAACTGTATTAACGAGGTTAATAGCAAGATAAACTATCTCTCGACTCAGCATCAATTACAGTCCCTTCAGAAGATGGAAGGGGGATACGGGTCGATCTCCCGATGCGGGCTTTCGCGGGCGGATTTTACAGCAATTTGAGGAGAATGTACAACCACCTGGACGTGAAATATATTCCCATACAGTTTCTATTTCCATTGTCGAAAGCGCCCATTAGCAGAAGCAGCAAATTGCTTCCATCCTCCGATCAGGGAAGAGAAGAGGATGATATAAAAATCTTGCCCTCAAAGCCTTATTTTATCCATTCATCTAATAACCATCGCATTCCTCCCGTGCGGCCTGAGCACTTGGGATTATGGGACTGGATTACGGAGTTTATGTATCTCATTCTCTGCTTTACGTGGTACACATTTTGTTGCTATTTTATACCGCCCTACTCATCAAGAAGCCAATACCAATCCACGTCTCCCACTGGGGTAACGAAGCTGCAGGACGCATCCCTATCCGAGCAACTGGACGAATACCTCCAGCGGATCAGGCTCCCTACGTACTTTACGCAAAACTACATAATCCCCCAATTCTCAGCTGTGACAACTTGCTCGCACGAAGCTCTACTTAAATTCCCCGCCAAGGACCTGATAGAATATGCGACGCAGACTTTCAATGTGCCTTACTACGTCGTGCAAGGTGGCGTGAACGTCGTCCAAAAGAAGCTGGCTGAGGGGTTGAACATCCAGCTAAATTCGCGAGTAATCTCGGTGGAGTCGCAATCTGGCCCTTCTTCCAAAGTACGCGTTTCCTACCGGATTGGCGGGGAGGGCACGCTCCATCAAAAGTATTTTGATCATGCTATCATGGCTATCACGCCAGACGTTGTTGGCGCTATATTTCAACCGCTCAGATCGACCATGACACATGTGCCAACCACCGCCGTCGAAAGTGTCGTGCACAAGGACACTTCTTCACTCCACGTGATGTCACAGAATTGCCTCTCTGGCAATAAGGTGAAAAACCCGACCACGGATGGACCTTCACACTCATCATCATCATCACCATCACCAGAGACGCAAGTCATTCATGTCCGTTCCTCACCGACCGGGTTCACAGAGGCTGTCCACGAATGTGCCGCGTCCGTTCTCGTCACCACTGTACCTATAACGCCCATCGATCCGTCAAAGATCATTCATCGCACGCGCTTCACGAGAGTGCTACGTACACCGCAGAGCAAGGAGGTTATAAATCGCATCTTTGGGTGTGATTCTGTTGCTTGCGGGGCATCATCAGAAAAGAGTCACCAGTGGCGGAATGGGGATGGGAATGTTTGGTTGGTGGGCGGCTGGTGTTGGGATGGGATGGTTTTGTTAGAAGGCTGTGTGGTATCCGCGATGCGGGTTGCTGATGCGTTGGGTGTCCATGTTCCGTGGAGGGCTGTGTCGTAGGATGGATGGATAGGTGGATGGATTGGATTGGAAGGGATCTAGTTTTACGTTTTTGACATGATGGGTGGCGCATATATTTAATGTTTGTGGTTATTTTTTAAGTCGGCGGTTTCCTTTTTTTCTTCTTTCGTTTGATTCATTGGGGTTAATTCTCATCCCTCAAGAATATAAATTTCGATATAATAATATCTCCCGTTCATGTACGAAAAGAAAGAATAGGATCGAGAAAGATGTTGAATTTTTATGTTGATTGATAGACACCGGTTGAAATTATTTTACTCCGTATCCTATATCATAATCATGTATTGAACATTAAGTTCAGAAGCCAAATATAACAGATGAAACATGGAAGAAATACAACGATATCCCGATCGATAACACTTAGAAACAAAATGATAGAGGAATGGCTCTGCACGACAGTCAGAGCTAAAGCAAATAAGCTGTACAAAAGTTCTACCCAGACGTCCACATTTTGTTGCCAAAAAACCAACCACTAAAAGTCATAGCCCATGAACTATGCCTTCCCTTTGAGCTTGCGAGCTTTCCGTGCACCCCTCTTCGGCTTAACATCCTCTTCACTATCTTCATCTTCGTCATCGTCATCAACAACTTTCTTCTTAGTCTTTTTCGCCTGTGGCTTTGCCGCAGCCTTGCCTTTCCTCGCCGGGGCTTTCTTCGGCAATTTCACATATTTATCCTTTTTCAAGTCGAGGTCACTTTCATCACCCTTAGTTTCCTCTTCGCCCAAAATTTCCTCGCCTTCGTCCGACTCATCAATTGCATCCTCAAGGTCAGGTTTCACCTTGGCAACGTGCTTCGGCGCCACAACGCTGGTGGCCTTCATAAACGAGAGGGGATGCGACTGCTGATTATATAGGCGGGTGAAAGTGGCCTTTGTCTGTGAGTCGATGCTCAGTTTCTTCTGATCCATCGAGCCGAGACCAAGTTCGACGATGGAATCCCAGTCCTCGCGTGTGAGAAAGTAGCTGTCCATCAAATCTATGACTTCTTCAACTGAGTCTTTGCCATGGACTTGTAACGGTCGTACCAGTTTGTTCCACAAGGCTGGCAGGTATTGCTGTCGGATTTCATGCCGATCCCCAGAAGCACGTAGTCTCATGTGGCCCTGTATTTCCTTTATCTGACGTGACATTTTACCTAGAGAAATATTTTTAGCATTTGAAGAAAGACATGCGAAAGTAAGGGTTGGAAGTTTACCTTGTTTGCTATTATTACCAAGCCAGCTTGTGAATCCTGGGCGGTCTGTCATATTACCAGCCATGAAGCTAGCAGGTCGAACAAAGCTAAATACTGCATGGGTAGGCATCAAACTCCATTGCTGTTGAGTTCCGTGTATCATCCGATCCACTAGGTCACCATCACTTATGCTTTGGGCAGCATTGTCAGCCAGCTCCAGCAACTTGAACTTCTGCTCTCTGCCTTGGTATGCGTTCGCCGCTGATGGCCTCGTATTCAGATAATTCTCCTGCAACATTAGGTAGCTGAATTCGTGATCGTTAAAATAAAGTTCGATCTTCTCATTCAGCGTCGTTTGGGAGCTCTGAGCGAACATTTGGGCACTCAGAATTTTGCCAACAATGTCCCAGGGTTTTAGGATAATATGCTTTTCCCAGGCCTTAGACATTTGCTTGCCTTGGTCGTAATCAAGGGCTTGCTGGTCAAGTCTCGCTGTAGACAACATATTGATGACTTGTCTAATATCAGCGTGAGTACCTTGTATTAGATTGTCAAGAACCTGTGGTGGAATTCTTAATCCTTCTCGATAACAAATAGTGGATAGCCGGGCACGGATCTGTTCTACAGTTGGGCGCCTGAATTGTAGGTCAAATGTGACGGAATCGAAAGGCCTCATTTTGGGAAGTCTTCGTTCGTTGCAAATTAATATCATCGGGATGCGAGTCTTCTTAGCCACGGCAGCGAGGGCTCCAACACCACCGCGGTCTCCAGCTGACATCCCATCTACTTCATCCATGACAAGAACCAAATTCTTTTTGCCGCTCTCGACCTTCTTTCCTTCTCCAGAGAAGTAACCTTGGAGAGAAGTGGTATCCAGCACCCCCCGAAGACCGGTTTCCACAAGGCTTTTGCTTCTAGTATCACTTGCATTGCTTTCAACAACATCATAGTTCTCGAGCTTGGCCACGAGATGTGCAGCTGTTGTTTTCCCAATACCAGGTGGGCCGTGTATCATGACGGCACGATACATACCTGTGCCATCTTTCCCTCCTTTTTTAAAATCCGCCTTTGCACTGTTTTTCCAGTTTCGAAGCCAAGATTGAAGTTTTTCCACTGCGCCTTTATTTCCGCAAATAGTGCTAAGTGATGTAGGTGCGTACTTCGAGGTCCATAGGCGGTCATCAACTGCGGCAGGCGCTGGCTTACTCGCGCCGTTCAGGGCCTTTCTCCCTGGTGCCATAGAAGCTGCGGTTTTCTTCTTTTCTTCGCGATCTATCTCTGCTGCCATGTCCTTGATTCTTTGCTCTTCTAGCTTCTTCTTCGCTGCGTGTTGTTCAGCAGCCTTACCATCTCCTCCATTTGCGGGAAGCCTTCTGATCAATTCGAATAGGCCATCCTCGTTTATGGTTTTGAGGCCGAACTTCCGGATAGTTTCTAGCTTTTTAGGCCCTGCGTCGCTACCCAATACGACATAGCTTGTTTTCGAGCTAGGCCCTGAAGTGACCTTTCCACCATATCGCTTCACCAATGATTGACCTTCTTCTCGTCCCAATGAATCAAGAACACCGGTGAAGACAAATGACAGGCCAGCAAGGCAATTTTCGGCACCAACGGGCAAATCCTTTGTGCCAGATGCAACAGGGTCTCTGGAACGTTGGGCAAAATTGAATTTCTTAGCGCCATCTGCGGCTGGGGGAGATGGTGGGCGCACCATCGGAATGCTGTCAAAAATCTCTTGGATTCCTTTATTTTCTGGCCGGTCCGTTTTTGTTGCTTTTGTTTTCTTCACGGTAGGTTTGGAAGGGCTTTTTTGAGCTTGTATACGGATCGGCTTTTTCTTAGTATCGATGTAGTCATCACTTCCTTCATCTCCACCTAATGCCTCCGATTTACGTTTCCGTACATTTCGAGAAGGGGCTTTCGTGTCTCTGGGGGCGGGATCTTTTACTCCATTATCACGTTTGGTTGACTTCGATTTGGGAGATGCAGCCTTTGGTGGTTCCACTTCCATATCCTCGAAATCACTGTTGCCGTCCTCCTCCATATAGTCATCGTCTCCACCTCTTCCTGGTTTTCGATACCCGGTTGCGAAAATATCATCTGCGCCAAGGTCCTCCTCGTCCTCGACGATTCGGGCAGTTTTAACGGATTCACGCTTTGGTTGCGTCTTCCGCGTTGAGGGTGAGCTGCGAACCGGAATATCTATTTGCTCATTCCTTTTCGATTTGGGTTTAGAATAGGCCTTGTCTTCTAGAGCCACATCTGCTTTGGAGTTTTGCGTTTCGCCAGATTTGTTCTCTTCTGATTGGGCTTTGTTCTTTTTGGATGACGCAAAATACGCAGATGTCGTCGTAGGTTCGCCTTTGGGTTCTTCGGGCTTCCTAATTAAGAAGATTTCAGTATGTAGGCAGTATGGTATAGGAACTCGGGGGCGTACTGTTTTTTCTTTGGCTGGGGTTTTGGTGGAGGAGCTGCTTGTTCAAGATCTTCATCTTCATCACTATCTTCCACTATCTTCCTGCTGCCTACAGATCGTCAAGAGGATTAGAAGGATATCGACATTTTGATCCATTAGAAGGGCGGTTCTCACGTCGTTTTCTCGAGGAGGATGCATCCTTAAGAATGAGTTCTTCGGTTAGCAACGAAGGTAAGACTCGAAGACCAATTTCAAATTTATAGAATATATTTTCCTGCACAATTCGTAGCCTAACAGCCATCGAAGAAAATGACATACCTCTGGCTTTTTGGTAGGTATTTTTGCCTTGCTGGAGCTGGTCGGCTGGCTTCCGCCAAAAAAACTTCTAATGTCTGCGGGCATTGTGTATCTAGACCATTCACTGTAAAACAAAACAAACAAATATATCTAACAGACGAATGGCCCTAACCGAGCAAGCTGGTCAAATATACCGCAAAGCAGAGACGTTGAAGATGTTGAAGAACCTCCGACACGTCTCCCAGGCATGAGTTGACGCGCCAAAACACGTGAAGCAAATGTCCAATAATTTGTCGCTTATGTAATGCGGCTCTGGTCCTTGGCCCGTGCACACATCTCAGGACCAAAAGAATTATTTCGCATTTTGGAGAGAGAAGAATGACGCTTCTGCCATTGAGAGGAACAACAGTTAGATTAATTAGATTCGACGTCGGAAACATGGGCCCCCGATTAAATATCTTCCAGGGGCTTCAGTTAACCTTTTCACGCCCTGCTTGTGAGTATACTTACCCTACAAAAATCCCGTTCTTTAAGGACAAAATAACTCATGCTTGGTGTTTGATAACAGCCTCCACATTACCCGCTTCCACACGATGTTTCTCCACGACCTCCCCATCCTTCAACTGGCTGATACCAAAACATCGCGAGAAAAGAAAATCGCAAAAAGGCCGGCCTCGAATGCCAACTGGTGGTTCCTCCCGAGGAACAACTGTCATATGGGGCGACTATGGCCTTCGGATGAGAGACCATGATCGACGAGTATCGGCGGAACAACTGAGGATCGGCTTCGAAACGATCCAGAAACGACTCAGAGGCATGAAATACAAGTTCTACCCGCGAGTAGCTGCCAACATTGGTGTTTATACGAGCGGAAACGAGCAGCGTATGGGAAAGGGGAAGGGTAAATTTGATTATTGGGCCGCGAGAGTCGCGGTTAGTCGAATCATTTTCGAACTGAAAGGGGATCTCCACGAGAAGGTTGCGCGAGAGGCGTTTAGATTGGCAGCGGCCAAGATGCCTGGTATGTTTTTTTAAGCTACGTCTTGTTTTCTGGATATATAATCGATCATAGAGGGGTATGAAGATAGGCTGACCAAAACCTCCCACACAGGGCTATATGAATTCGTGAAGAAGGGCGATCCTCCTATGGTGGGACTTACAAAGTTGCAAAACGGCGTCACGCTGGACTCATTGAAGAAGGCGCGGAGAGAAGTTCCATTGAATTCGGAGAACAAATCGCCCCCTTCCGAGCCTGAGGGTTCCCCTCCTGCGCAATAAATTATTTCCTTTTCTAAAGTGTACATGTACATTACGGCGTTGCAATATTCATACATCTCGAATAGAAGATTTTCTCCTAGATAAAAACATGTTTACTTTCTTCCTCTGCTGATAAACAAACAGTGCTATGTCCGGGGATAATAAGGGGATGAGGAGATAGATGTAGGCAACGGACATCATGGGATTCAATGAAGCGGGAAATAAATAAACCGAGTTTGTATAACTGCATTCTAGTATTGACATGGCATATTTATTATCTTTTACTTACGATGGATGTTGCTCTGCCTCACGCAGCGCATAACCCACATACAAAAACATAGAAGTCATACATTCAATGAACGAGATCCCGTTTTCGCGATTTTTCGTCACTCAAACGCCAGGTACGCCATACATTAACGCCACCGAAAAGAGATGCAAAGCACTTAAAAATCAAGGCCCATCAAATAGCTGTCATATTGTTAGTAAGAAACGAAAATAACCCAAGGAACTTCCCATTAAGCTGGGGTGCGTGTGTATTGACTAACCTCTCGAGTACTCGCATAAATTTGGCAACAAACGCTTCAAGATGAAATATAACTTTCTGTGATATACTACTATTAGCATGTTGTTCTCTAGAGTTATCCTTTTTGTTTCGTGAACTTACACTTCCGAGCTTTATTCTATGTTCGTAGAAAGCTGCCCATTTGATAATTTCAGGTTTCAATGCGTCGTCGATTTTGGGTATTAATTTGAAAGTCAATGTCTGCGGAACAATTAGTATAGAATTCAATGCGATAAATTGAAGGTTGCGTATTACCCTAAGTATGGTGGTTGGAGGGATGCAATGCGTTAAAAGGTCGTATAGTTTCGCTCGAACCTGAAGAATTCTGGCGGGCGAGCGTTCCGCCATGATTTCATCTGCTATCACAGAGATCAATGCCTCCCAATCAGGTGGCGGGATAGGAGTATCATCTGTCACTTTCTCGCTGTTGGTAAATGAAACTTGTTAGTTGGATTTGTCCCTAGAGACTGTTCGAAACTATCAATTAGAGCTTACTTCTGCGCATATATAGCTTCTAACATGAGGAGAGCACGCCTTAGATTTCGCCCACTCTCTTTGGCTATCCGCTTGTTAAGCCCTGGTGCTTCTGCCCAGCCTTCTTTTTTCTCGGCAAGTTTCAGCGCTTGACAGATCTCGGCCTCAGTAGGTGCCGCGACTCTAACAAGGAGGGTTCTGGATCGAATGGGAGCGATGATATTCGCAGTGCTGTTAGCAAGTAGGATAAGTCTCAGATTTGGACTATATTTTTCCATCGTCCTTCGTAGGGCTGCCTGCGCATCTCTCGTAAGATGATCTGCCTCGTTGATCACCACGACCTTAAATCGCTGCCTCGCGGAGAGGTCAACCTGTTGTGTCTGCGCGACCTCCTTTAGAAGCTCCTGTACCACAACCCGGTCGTAATTCCCCACATCAGATGGGGTAATTTCAAGGTGATAGATGGAGGAGACAATGTTAAATTCTAGCTTGCGGTTGCTGCTCGTTTGAAAGACTCGCGCGTCTATCTTGATCTTTTCGACCCCAGGACCAAAAAGCTCCTTGAGTGTGGCGATTATTCTAGTCTTTTTTCCAGCCCCTGACGGCCCATAAACGAGAAGGTGGGGGAAATCGCCACTTTGCGCCTGTGAACGAGCTCTATTGTCAGCGGGGAGTGGCTATCGGGTATGACTGGCTGTTTTAGATGCTCACCAGGGATTTTAATCGAGCAGAAAGGTCATGATGGTAGGTGAGGGCGTCAAGGTTCCTAGGCCGGAGCCTATCAACAAGAAGTGCCATTGTCAGTGGTAGATCGAGTACTTGGGATTGAACTGTTTTTTATTGTAAATGTTTGATATCAAAGAAACTTCACCCTTTCATAGACGCGTGATGCACGCGATCTTAATTGGTGGTCTGTGCTCCTGCTGACTACTCTAGCAACGAGGGACGGGGAAGAGAGGGGAAAACTGCTATAATGGAGAATATCAAGGGTTTTAAAGATTTTGAATATAATTCTATATACTAGCTAGGAGGGATGTGAGAAGAGTGATGCTATTTATTTTATTCCCAGAAATATTTCTAGTTTCCCAAAGAACGCCGTGTAACATACCCAAGATGCAATCACCTCAAATAATGCTCGCCCAAAATATAGATACTGTACAGGAGAGAGTAGATACAAATATTCCATCGATACCTCGTAGTGATTTCATATGCGTAATCCCCGAACTGTCCAGGTATATGTAGTAGTTTCTGAAGCTTATGAATGGCTCAATTACTATATAAGGGGCGGAGAGCGGAGGACAGCTCAGGGTAGTCCGGACAGAGTTATTCATCCTTTCAAACTTGATGATCCACGTTTGGTCCACGGCTCCCATTTGCCAAATGGAAAGCATTGGATGCTATCCCCAAAAGCCAATTCTTCATCAAAACCCTAAGGTAAAGTGGACGGTTTGCTCGCATATTAGAGTCTAGAAGACTAGGCTGGAACGGCCATTCCTGGCATCGGCTTCAGTACCCCATTTGAATCATATCGAGCCTCTGTAGTGATATTAGCAACTGAATCATAAAAGGAAACGAAACGAAAGAAGAAAAAGACAGATCTGAATCTGCTAGATTCCAACTCCAACTTACTGAAAAACGTATACGAGAGAGTAATAGTTTCAATCCCCCTCATGGCCGGATCATTGACAAAATCTGGATCAATGAAAAAGAACACTGGCATATCCACTGATTCACCAGCATTTAGCCTCTGTTCTTCGAAGCAGAAGCATTGGATTTTGCTGAAGTACGGCGACACCTGGGCAGGAGTCACGCTGTACGTAGCAACGCCGATGATATCTTCCGGCCCCTTGTTCGTTGCCGTGTAAAATGCCAACGCGGTTTCTCCCGGGAGGACTTTAACTTCCCGCTGCTGGGGAGTGAATTTCCAGGGGAGGACGTCGGATACGGATCCGTTGAAGGTAATTCGTAATCGGCGGGCGGAGGTTACTGGTTTGAGGCGGGAGGCGGGATTTTCTTCTGTGCGGTGCGTTTGGACGGGCTGACCGTTCCAGCCGGTCTGCTGGCATATCTATTTTTATATAATAACTCCGTTAGCACGGCGTAATGGCGGGGTGGGGCGGGCCGGGACGAGAGTATAAAGATTTCAAAAGTACCATTTTGTACATGGGAACAGACCCGTATGCGAGAGCAACGGTTCCAATAATTAAGCTGATAGTGTAGTACCTAAAAAAGAGGCATTGGCATATAAATCGAACTCTGATATAAAGTAGTATAAAAAACACTTACAGAGAAGATTGATTTTTTTCATATGACATCTTACTTTGTATTGACGGCGAGGGTATCTGCTGCTGTGCGGCCGGAGAGGAAAAGGCTCGTCGGGGAGCATGGCGCTGCTGTCTACCTACAAAGGAGGCAATTGAGAATGGCTGCGGCCCCAGGAGCCTTCGACTCCATAATGGAGCTATCCGTGGCACCATAGTAACTCGATGTCTCTAGAATCGTTAAATTGGGTTGCGTTTAATTAATCTGGGAAGTTTGCGATAGAATCGCCGGGGATGGATCTGGGGCCGTACCAGGCACATCACGTGATATTGTTATCGGCTACCGAGACCTCCGAGCGGAGTGGTCTGACTTGGAAAGCATTAAACAGTTTTGAATTTTGTAAATATTTCCCCGAGTTTAGAAAAACGTTTCAACTGAAGATCCAAAGTAAGTTTTCCATTACGTTTTAAAAACCTATATATCTTTTCAAACTATTCAAATTACGGGTTCCAAAAAGACACAGTGAGGGGTGGGTGGTAGTTAATACAGTGTTGGAAAATGTATGCCACTCCGCTTCAATGATTGCGAGTCAAAGAAGAGGAATATATGAAACCCGAAACAAAGATCTTTATCAAGAGACAATATCAGTTCCTCTTCAACATGTTTGTTTGTGGATTATTACTATGCATTAAGATTATATATTTATAAGATGTACCCAATGTAAACATTTGCGCATCCTGTTTAGGTCCCAAAAAGAAAGAAAAAAATGAAACCTTCACGCCACCTGGAAAAAAGAAAGGGATAGTACATGTACAAACAGGACTAGCGCGGGACGCAAGCAACCTGCCAGTTTTCGCTGGCGTATAGATATATATATTATATTAAACCTCTCGCGAACAACTCCCAAGGCTCTCTTTCTAATGCTTGAAAACCTGTCCCAAAACCCTTCCCAAAACGCCTCTGATCATTTCTGGTCGTTCCTGGATGCAAGTTAAGACTATCGCGGTGCTGACAGAGAATGCGGCTTGCTCTCTCCACTGATACTGTTTGGATAAGGAAGTGAGTAGTTAGTAAAAATAAAAATAAAAATAAAAATATGTACGTTTGGCTTTTGTCCCGGGGGGGGGGATTTTGCATCGAGGGCTACGTAACGTACCTTCTCATCATATCTTCGTGGCAACAACGTAGCCGCAGCCCTGGGTGCCACAAAAAGCGCAACCTCCAGCCTCTTCTTCGCATTCTCAACCAGAATACTCCAACCGCACATCAAACACCCAGCAGCAACACAAAGCCCCGAGTCCCACATCATAGGCGTGATGTGTTTACGACTGAATAGCTTGGGCCCCAATTTCGTTCGCGCCAGGCAAACGGAATAGTAGAAAATACTGATAAAGAAACTGAGAAAGGCGGAGGAGCGGATTGCGTTTTTCACGGCGTTTATGAATACTGTTACGGATCGTGATCGCCAGCGCAACGCGAGCTGTATAGGTAAGTACGTGGCACACGCGAATCGGAATGCTTTGGCAAATCTCCACATGGCGTGTTTCTCACAACTGGGACCGCAGCCCATGTGGACAATCTCGCAGGGGAACGGGATTGATTTCTCTGGATCCCCCCATTCCCGAGGTAAGTCATATTCATCGCACATGGATGGCAATGGTGGTTTATTTTCTGATGGTTTTCCATATTCCCATTCGCCTCTTCTGGCTGAGCGGAGTGTTTCGATCAGCCGGTTATCAACTTGGGCGGCTTCTCCGATCCATCTGCAGTACGAAGAGGGTAATCTCTCTGGTAGATAAAACCACGCCCACATAACTATGGCGGAGCTTATAGCAAAGACACCAGCATCTGTCAATTGGGGGGCTATGGACTCCGCGTAAGTCCATTTACTTCGTGACTCGCGATGTTTTCGCCAGCGATCCCATGCCATACATGCAAGCGCATCGGCTGCTCTAATGAGCGCAAAAAGACTGAGGTCAAGTGTTTTCCCAGCCAGACCAGGAGGGCCTGGGACCTTTTGTCGGCTCCCTTTTGTCTTTGGAGTTACGTCATTAATTGCAGCCTCTTGCTCCGAACTCGAAGTAGCATCAGTTTGAGGGACTTCATTTCTAGAGTTAAGGATCGGGAAGCAAAGCCACGCAGATAAAAGGGCAGCAAGAAATCGAATAGTGCGCAGCGAACTTTGTGCTACGACTGGTCGAACTTTGACTTTCCCATTAATCACAGCTCTGGTGAAAAGAGGGTCAAGGACGGCTGGTAGTAGAGTTGACCCTCCGACAAGCAATGCGCAAAACGCGGGGAACCTATTCCAGCGAAATGACCCGCTTAAAACTTTGAAGAGCTGTTAATGAAAGTCGCCAAAAGTCAGTACTTTTTCTGTTTTGTAAAATCCATTTGTAGCTCGCGTAAGTCAAGGGATTTACAGGAATCCAGACGCACGCGGTTGAATTTATCTTCGTTGCTTAAATCTTTTCTGCGTAATACTTTTAGAAAAGTTATAAGTTTAGGTCCTGTGATAGTAAGATATCCCAGAACGTGAGCGCGAAGTATTCTGTGTTCAAAAAATTCGGGGCTATCAGTATCATAAAAAAAATAAAAAATAATACCGTAAAGTGAAACGTAGTCAACTAAGACAAATCAGTGGTCACAGCAGCTGGTGAGAGAACTCTACATACGGCTTGAATATCTTTGCATTAAGTTTCCGGTGTTGAACATGGAAAAACTGCGCCTCCATGTTCACCACTCCTGGAGGAAATGACCCCCTTTTATAAAACTGGGGAATTGGGTTTTTTCCGAGCAGAGAAGAACTAATAAGTAACTGGGCATGTTAGCGAAGATAGCCCCTGGCGATCTCCAAGTTCTGTAATAAGAAATGAAAAAGAAGAAGAGTGCAATAATTAGGTAGTTGATAACTTGGTAGTTATCTGTGAGGAGGGGGTCTAACTACTGTACTCACTGACGCCAATTGATATAGGCGAAGATAGCCTCTCCCACCGCCAGTAGGGATCAGCAAGCAGGCGAAACGTTGTTGGTAGGCGAAAGGAGGATAATAAGAATACGGCAGCACAGAAACGTCATCGATAGGGGCGTTTGTAAAAATAAAAAATGCGCTACGTCTGATGGTGAGGCTCTGTTTAAGACCATGCTTGACTTTTCAGAACAAAGGAGCACTCGAGCATGAATATCCTGCAGAAGTCTGAGAGGAGTGTCTGCTAGTTTGACCTCGGTCCCTGCATGCAGCCAGATCTTAGTGGTGAAAGTCTTGGAATATGGAGCAATTGTGAGTTGCCATTGCTCGCCAACAGCACTAAACACGGAGAACTTACGCGAAGTGGACTTAGTAAAATAGTATAAAATATGGATGAAACGGAACCATTGAAAATCCAATCTCCCAGGTAACTCCGCTTAACACGCTTAACATGCAGACGCCTTTGTTATAATTATCCAGAGTATCTCAGCAGTGGTTTGTTATAGTCTGGGGAAAGGTAAGGTATATCCATTTTATGTCCGATGTCATGATAACCTTGTTAACCTGGGAAGGTTGGGAAGGAGCCGGAGTTCCCAATCCGGACTAGTTAGCCCTAGAGCCCTAGAGCCCTAGACGCTGCTGACTAAGGCTAAGCATAACCGCCAAGGAATGGACGCTCGGACCCGAAATACCGTTTAGCCTGCTTTAGGAATAGCGTTGTAATATAAGACCTCCAGGGCTCCGCTCCGGCAGTGGGAAAACCTAAAGTTACGGGAAATGACTGCCGAAAAAGTTACGGCGATCCGGCAGCCTCAGGTGGGCGGACTCGCAATACCGGATCAATGCTGTTCCAGGTATTCAACTATGCTATGTCCCACCCAAGACAGGGGGTGTGAGTATTATAAAAGTATAATACCCTCCTGGACTCCGTATGCCGGGTGTATGGCCGTGTATGCCGTATTCGTTCTGCTTTTTCTGCCTTCGCTACGGACAAGCTCGGGGGAAGTTGGGCTCGGCTTCGGGGGCATGTGACAGTGAAATAATCCCAAAAAAATAATCACAACATCCGTTCCATCTCATCTCCAGGTTTTTGATGCTGGTCAGCGGTCAGTGGTCAGTGGTCAACCCGCCCCAGGCTAAGACATCCTAAATAACTAACTTCCCGCTCGCTAACAACAATCCTGCTTGCTTGCTTGCTTGCATGCTTGCTTGTTTGCTTTTCCCCAGACTTTGGAGACTCCCCTATAATTTATAAATCCTTATCTTCTCCAGCTTTTCCAGAACTTCGAGCGCAACATCATCATCCTACCTCCTACCTACCCAACTTTACTTCCCTCTCAAATCAAAATTGCTGCATACTACCCCGTACCCTCTAGGCTTCGGGATTCTCCGACGGAACTTGTGTGTGTGTGTGTGTGTGTGTGTGTGGACGGACCTCCCCCTAGAATAATAGCGGATCTAATTAACCACCAGCTGCTTCTTTGCTGCTTGTGCGTGAAGGACTGCCACCAACCCCCGCCATCCCCGGATTCTTATACCCAAAATTTCACGCCCCAGTGAACGATCGAATGTTACACCCGCTTGGTTCATGAGGTTAACACGTTTTGCATATAAGATTCTTTTCTTTTCTTTTTCGTTGTCCGGGTTCGATAGGACGGGTTTATAATAGCTGGTTGGGGTTCCTTAAAACAAAATGGAAATGAGCGCGCCTGAACCTATCCACCACCCACATGAACACCACCTGAGGCGAGCCTCCCCGCCTCCAGGCCCTTTTGGATGTACGTACAAAAACAAAAACAATAAAGATCTCCTTTTCATCCTATCTAATCCAATGTAAAACAACACCAACTGAGCAATAATAATGTCTACAGATCCCCTGTTAAATATCGATTCACCATATGGCGAGCCCCCTGCACCTCCGCCTGGACCCTCCCTCCTTGATGACACCGAATCCAACATGCTTAACAATTTCTTCATGTCAATGGATCATCTGGACAACAACGATTTCTGGTTCTCCCTAGGGGACCAGCATAAGCCAGGCGGAAACTTTGGTTTCGAATGGCCCGAGGAACTTCCCCCTACCTTTGAAGGCTCAACGACGTCTCTGGGACCATTCCCACCCTTCGCGAACGGGATACATCAAGAAGGAATTAACATGGGCAAGATATCATCACCGCACAGTTCAGACGTGCTAGCTGCCGCCTCCATGCTTTACCATAAAAACGGTCTTATGTCACAAGATTACTCGACTGACCACATGTTTACGGAGAACAACCATCCTAATAGTATCCACGGAAATAATAATAATAATCATAGCTCAACAAAGAAGAATTCCTTCCTGGGTCCGCGCTTTGTTGAAGCACTACCTCCAGGATCTTCCCCCAAGGACTTTGCTCTCCTTGGTAAAGGATTCCATACTGCCAAAATGTATTTTGACGTCGAACAACACCTCGGCCCTGAAGAGCAAGAGAGAATCAGTACACTCCGATGGGGTTCAGACTCCAGATTTTCAGAACGACGATACCACGCCCCTGTCGACCAACCTAGCGAAGAAGACCGCACCAAGGACCTGCTGCAGAACCTGGACTGCCTGGAATCGCAAAGCAGCGCAGCGAACACACGCGCTTCAAGCCCAGTTCGAAGATCTTTTGATCGTGGTGTGCCAGAATGGGCTTCCCTAGGCACTTCAATAACAAACGGCGCTAAATCATCATTACCCACAAACGATCCAACGCAAGCTGAAGATGGCGCAAGACCCAAGAAGCGCCGAAAGAGCAAGAACAGAATAAAGGATGAAGACATGGAGATCGACCCTCCCAATAATAAAAATAATAACAACAACAACAACAACAAGGAGCCCAACGGCCGCCAATCGTCGTCAAGAAGCAGACGCTTCTCTTCCACCGGCACCGATACAACAGCAACTCGAAAATCCAAAGCAGCACAGGGGGCCAAGGCGCGAGAAAACCTCACGGAAGAACAGAAACGAACCAACCACATTCTTTCCGAGCAGAAACGGAGAAACCTGATTAAGCAAGGGTTTGATGACCTGTGTTCTCTCGTGCCTGAACTCCACGGCGGCGGCTTCAGCAAAAGCACCATGCTTATTCAAGCCGCGGAGTGGCTGGAGGATCTACTACGTGGTAATGAGATGCTGCAGAATCAACTGGATGAGTTGAAGAAGAAGCGCTCTACGACGGATATATGACGACGCGATAAACCAATTTTTTCTTTCTTTTTTCTTTTTCCTTTTCCTTTTCGTTAAATATTTATATATAATCCTTTTTTTTTTTTCCACCCCTTCAGCTTCTCATACATAATTTCTTTTATTTTATTTTTTATATATATCCTGCACCATACCATACCGTACCATATATTTTTGCATTCCAGTTATCATACTTTTTCTTCTGCATCTAATTATATACCACATTTGGCATTTTTCATCTGTTGTTTTGACTTGGACGCATTGCAGTATTGGGGAGGGTATTCCCACGCCCGTTTTAGCTTTTTTTCCCGCACCCGTTTATGATCTAACTGAGCCATGAAGGGCGGGAGCGGATGAACCATCCCAGACATCACGGTCTATCCCAAGATGCGTTACGCATCTTTCTTCTTTCATGTATATAAAAACATAACAGCATAAAACATGTTAAACGATTCTCTTTTTTCTCTCCCTTTTACATACATACATACTCACCTACTCACCCACTCCTTGGGCCTTGTTTTTCCCCCTGTAAATCGCGTTCTCCTCTGGCGGGACGGGGTGGTTTCAGGCTAGGGAAGAGAAGGGAAGAGGAAATAAATAATGGGGTTTTAGGTGGATGGAATGGAATGGAATGAATTGAGATCTGAGAGTTTATTTTATTTTATTTAATTCAGGTGGTTTTTTCGAAAGGCTGTTTTTCCCCTCAACTCTTCTTCTCTCATTCCTCTACATAGCTACGCCGTCTACATATTATATCATACATACACAAGTTATGAAACGGGATGAGATATAATAAATGTAATATACACACACCCCCAAGTGACATTTAAATTATTATTTTTTTACTAACCCGGGCTGACTCCAGGGTTTCCCCCCAAGTTTGTCAATAATATTTCACGCGCGACTGGCTGGCTGTTTTGTTCTCTCGTCATATATATGTTCCAAAGCTTTTTTGCCTTGAGCTAACTAGATATTTCAGTGTGGAAGTCCCACTGGTTCCCCAGCTCGCTCTCCTCCGTATATCTGGCACTTACATGTAGCTCTACAGATCCTGCCCTCGAACAAAGGGCGCACTGGCCAACGTGAATCATACATAGCAGCGTTCCGCAAGTACCTCTGTGGTTACCCCGTGCGTTAAACCCGGAGTATCTAGTATATATAGCATTCCAAACAGAGTGAGAAACACAAAAGTCATTCAGTTACTGTGAGTTTATCGCCCCATTTTTCGTAAGGAGAAAAAACCATGAATGATTGGCGTACTTATGGACTGCGTGCGTACTTGGTAAGAATAATGGTTTAATAAGAGCAAGGTTATGATTGATTAGGTAGGGCTGGGTCGGGCAGTTAAGACGGGTGGGATCCATAGTAAGGATTTCGGGTGTAAAAAAAAACGACCTTGACAATGATCGTCGGATTGGTGGCGACTTAATAAGGAGGGGAAGTATGGGGTAGCTAATTGTGGTTCGATATCTATCGTTCCGATCCCGGAGTTGTTTGTTTGGAGAAACCCTATCCGCCACCCCCTCCACCCTCTCCCCACTGGCTGAAAACTGGAAATGAGAGAACCTATCAACGTGGATACATATAACCATTATTATTGTATCCAAGCAATTAATACTGGTAGTAGGATGGTTGCGGGGTTGCAATAGTAGCGGTGGTATTTTTCCTTTCTCGTAGGTTTTGCAGCTTTGTGGGTGGGTAGGTGGAGCATGGGCCCGCTGCGTATTCTTATTGTTAATTTCACACCAGCATTATGAAAACACGTATGAGCTTTAGCTCCGTATATGCGAGAGATTTGACAGGGGAGAGAAGGATGGGGACGGCTGCTGCGAACCTGTATCGGAGGAGGAAGGGAAGAGCACAGATGGAACAGACTCAGCTGCAGCCTTCTCTGTGCGTGCGAGTCTGGACGTTGTCAGTGGCTTTTTGGCCAATTTATGGTGTGGGGCTTCCAATGCGATGACGCGCAAAGGCTGGAGTATCAAGGACCCCCTGGCTACCTACGACTATAGCGATCTGATCATGTTCATGTTCTCCTCGGGGCTATCTTAAAAAACTGCATGTGAATCCACTGAAGACAGCCCAGACGCAAATGAGAAACACATACAAAATCAAGGAATGCTTGATAAACAATAATAAGCACAGACAGGGGAGACAAGCGGGAAAAATCGAACAGCTAGATATGCAACCTAACTTGGCGGGACCGGAGCCTTGCCGTTGTGCCAGGGTGGCGGAGAATTATGTGGAGAGACGCACTGGGTGAGGATCGCAGTGTGGAATCCACATAAGGAATTCCTCATTCCTAGTCTGAGTAAGGCGATGAATCAAACATGGCCTATGGTGTGCTGGAGAAAGAAATATAGGATTATCCTTGGGAAAGATTCATTAGCTTCAGAGAGCTATTCATAGCGGCTATGGCACAAGGAGTGTTTTTGTTCCAAGTTTTCCTCATTTTCATTCCGCAAAATCCCGTTGGTTAGGTCTGGTTCAGTAGTAGAGATCCGTCCTTGAGCCCTAGTTGCGGGAATTTTTTTCGTTTTCGTATTTCTTTTTTAAAGAGTTATCAATAAGTTGGCAGACTGTCGGGGGATTCACATGTCAAGGGAAAAGAGGGGACAGAGATGTACGGAGTTCGGTTCCACGAGATCTTCCCTTGAACGTTGGACTAACTTGACTGGTACCTGAACTACCACCTGGCTCGAAGCCGGACTTATTTTTAGATGAAAATTTAATTGACGCCTTTAATCTTGGGATGAGAGCATCCACAGGGTTCAATAACAGTTTCATCTGCAGGTAGGCTCCAGATTCGTAGGGTTTGGCGTCGAATGTCCACGCGACCTTGAGTACCAAATTCCACAAGTTCTTAGGATGAAAAATATCTGACAATATGTTTCTGCAGCTGGAAGGATGAAATCCCAAGAAGTTTGTTGCTGATGGATTTCTAGCACTAACCCTTCAAGCATAACACGCAGCGGAATAAAACCATGTTTTCGTACCTCATGGCATGAAGAGAAAACCACAGTGGTTAGTAAAAAGATGGAAGATATTAAAAACGTCGAAACACCGCGTATATCATATAGATTCACATGGCTCACATCATCATAATCTTTTCATATTCAAGTTCAAGATGAGACAGTAACGGAATAAATAGATGGCCCTAGATATATGCATACCCGAATCGACGAGCGGATGAGGTAGGTCACGGACCTTCCCAATCTAGGTCCCGGCTCCCAAGCGCCCAACCTGTCTGTGGCCGATGCTAAGGTCCTGGGTCCGGTGAATCGTAGTTTCGGGTTTGTGATATTTTTTTGTTCTCCCGGGGTTCTCGAATATATCATCGTCAAGGTCAAACTCTCATGTGAAAAAAGGGATGTTGTTGGTGCATAGATGCGATATCACGTGGAGATAAGATGACTAACGTCTTGGCATTTTGCATGTGATGTCGCGCCGCCACAACAGGGAAACGTGATTTCAAAGGCATTGGATCCATCCATACAAACAAACACGAGAAGACTTCAGGATATCGACGTCTGCAATTCATTTCGTGGGCTTGAACCGATTATTTGTTTAGATCACTGAGATTATGCCTCCAAAACGCAAACAGCGCCCTGACGAGGCCGACGAGCCGGAAGAAGAACACGACCGCAAGAGATTCGCAATATTGAAACCCCGTACACGTCATATCGCAGAACGTACGATTAAAGCAAAATGGACTACTTTACCTGAGTCTGTCCAAGAGAAGGTCAAAGGACTTTTCCGATCAATTGAGCGGCCGGTTATTACGAGACATCGTGACGAAAGGAAGCGCATCGAGGCTCAAACCGCAGTTGTCGCAGTCAGAAGAAAGTATGTACAGTACAATTTTGTATCAACCATTGAATTATTTTTCGATTTCTCTCAGGAGTATGACTGGTCTCGTATCATAATAGTGCCTTGCTAATTGTATATTCGTTGTCAACAGTTTAGGGAGACGGTTACCTCGAATGCCATTCCCGCCTGGTACTAAGGATGCCGATTTCGACTACGAAGCTGCATTGGACGACAATGTTAGTATTCTTGAACTTTCCATTTGCTTTGGCATAAACTAGAGCTGATAATGTTGTGTAGCGCGCCTTGGAACTTCAATTGGCCACGGCCACTAATTCCGCGGATTTATTAAGAGCAGAGATCATCCGGGAGGAAGCTCAGCTTGCAAAGGAGAGAGCACAACTTGAGGAGCTGGAGAAGAATGCGAAAGCAGCACAAGCAGAAAGAAAGCGACAGACAAAAAATGTACAATACCGTATTCCCCATATAATAATTACTGAGGGTATTCTCTCAAAAAAGGTGCTCGCTGACTTGTCAATCTAGGCTCATCCAGTCATTCGACGCCTGGAGCGTTCGAGACGGCAAGGCGACGGGAGTACAGACCTTACATTTACTGGACCGAAGGATAATGGGAGTATGCTGTGCGAGGTATGAAAGGATGCCCTTACCTCTTGGGAATATTTGCGACCCTGTCCAACTGACCAACATAACCAAGCAGATTGATGCCGATTCAGAGCTATACCCTTTGATTAAACAGCTTCGCAACCATCTCGAATCGATGCAAAATAATGCCGCCCAGGTTGCTGGCCTCAGAGAAGCCATTGCTCGTTCCCAATCATGCGTAAACCTTTTGCCTCTAGGATGATTTGTCGGGTGTGGTCCCGAGACATCGGGGGTGTTTTTATAAAACCTCCACCGGGGGAGTCATCGGCCCGCCAGAGGATGCATGCTTGTTGCTGAATTCCTGATTCGGCTAGGAAAATATCTGCTCGCCGAATCCAGAATTCACGCCGGAACTATAAAGTAGCCGATAACTAGGTAGGACCATTTTTACCCGTAAAATGCGGGATATTTAATGGACGGGCCCTATTTCCTGACACACGACCACATATCTGTGCGAGCAGCTATTTAGATTTAGGCGTGTAATCATCGCATAAGTGGAACAAATCTCTTGAAGCCTGCCACTCGAAAGAATAATGGCCACACTAAAATGCGGTATGAATATGTATCAAACATTGGGTACGGAAGCCGCCTGTAGTTAACTTTTGCCACAACTATGATTGTACTCCGCATGGAGCGGGGAATAAACAAAATACGATAGCAATATCTCAACTTTTTTAAATACGATTTTAATCGCACCAGCCTATAACATTCCTAGAAAATGGTATTATTATATAGTTTGGGAGCAACGAGGTAGGGTAACTGTGGCTATGTATCCTATCCCTGTAGGATGTATGTAACCATTCCTAAATATCGCAAGCGGGCTTAATTAATTTAATGAGGTCCCTCGGCAGTATTTAGGATTCGTCCCAATTTTCACGGGAAACGGGTTGTGCCAAACCATGGAGATCCAGGGCCCATTCGGCTCATTTAGCCACTCACCCAGGCCAGCCTTGATTGTGGAGGCGGGGACATATAGTTAATTCACCCTCTATTTCTTTCTCTCCCTTCTTGCTCTTCTCACACTCTAGAAGGCCTATTTTACTATATCCAATCCATCCAACCCAACGGCTCCGGTGCTACCCGCTGCAAGGCTTTAAGCAAGGCGATCCATCCAAGACCACACCGGCGATCCAGGATCTTTGGGGCGGAAAGCGACCGCGCATCGGCAAACTCTCATCGCGCTGCAGTGCTACTGAAGTCGTCACTTCTTTACTATACACAGGCAGGCAGCCTGGTGTGAAACCGACAAACCGGATTTTTAAGCGAGAGCAACAAGCTGTTGATGACTGAGAACGGGGAAAAGCAGTCCGCAAAAGACGAAGGGGAAAAGACCAGTAATGCAGGAGGTTTGGAGACAACACCTTCGAATTCAACAGCAGAGCGCGATGCGCAAACCAAAGAGATGAGCACAAAGAACCACCAATCCCCCCCTAAGGGCGCAGATGGAACGCCTGCAAGCTCCAG
Source organism: [Emmonsia] crescens (assembly GCA_002572855.1). NCBI lineage: Eukaryota > Fungi > Ascomycota > Eurotiomycetes > Onygenales > Ajellomycetaceae > Emergomyces > [Emmonsia] crescens. Next base: position 75,017 of record PDND01000004.1, read on the forward strand.
CCCAAAGAAGCGTCGCAAAGTCAATCACGGTGGGTTCTTAGCCTTTTTATTTTTCCGTATGCTGGAATTGTCGTTGCTCATATATATCATTTTTCCTCGCTTTTCATTTGAATCCTGGTAGCCCGGGTAGAAAAGAATTACAGCTAACCGTTTCTTACATCTGCAGCTTGTGTCTATTGCCGACGTTCGGTGAGCACCGCAGTCCCTTTTTTTATTTTATTTTTTACCTGAATGCTCCTCCGCGCATAACTGCATGGACATGGAGCCCCAAGGCCGTCATGGAATACAAAGGAATTGGCTTGGCTGACAATAAGGAAAAATTATTATTGTCGATGTTGGACAGCATATGACCTGCGATTCGGTACGACTTTGCATAATTGACCCCTTCTGCTCTAGCATTGATTCCTCAGCCTCGTTTTAACTTCCCTGATGGAACGTGGCTAATGCTGCCCTTTGTTGGACCCTTGATTTATAAAAAATAGGAACGACCATGTACTCGCTGTATAAAGCGCAACATTGGCCATCTCTGCCACGACGAACCGAGAGAAAACGTCAAGCGGCCGAAGAGCGAGCACGAAACTTCTGCGCCGGATGACGAGGGTTCGTCGAACAATGATTTCGCAGGAATTCAAACTATGCCACGGAAAATCGAACCACACGAAATAAACCAAGTGCTCCGTAATTCTAATCTTCCAAATCTATCAACTTCATTAGATCATTCTCAACCTCCTCAGCCTCAGGGTATTTCTGCAGCACCAACTCACCCAGTCGATGTTAATCCGCAACAGCGTGAGTAATTGATAGGGCTTTTTTATACCTCTTTTTATGCTGGTTGCTGATCGTGATTAGTTATGAGCTACAACGATTGGCGATTAGGCGCACAAAACCAATTCCAAGACATGCACACATTTCATCCATCATATATGTTCAACCATCCCGAAGTTACGAACGAATATAATCTGCTTAACGATTTCCTGAGCACCAGTTTACTTGACGACGCCTCCATGTATCCAGGGGAAGAAATGCCGGGTCTTTATTCGGATTCGTCATTACTTAATTCTATGTCAGCCAATTTAGCACCGCACAATAGCCAATCATTTCTTCAACAACAGCAGCAACAACAACATCAGCATCAGCAGCAGCAACAACAGCAACAACAGCAACAGCAGCAGCAAGCCATGTTGCCCCCGTCAATACTTGCCGCCCAATCCCACAATGCAAGTGTGGGGAACTCGATTCAACGTCCAAGTAGCAATGTTGGAAATGAAAAAGCCAAGGAAACATATTACATGACAGCAGCTGATCCTTCAGGGACCGATCCACCGGAAGAGAGGATGAACAAGCTCCTGAAAGCCAAGTATGATGCTGGCTTGCTAAAGCCATTCAACTACGTCGGTGGCTACGCGCGCTTGAACTCGTACATGGAGAAACATCTAGAACCTGCATCGCGACAAAAGATCCTTCGCCAACTCGATAAATTCCGCCCCAAGTTCCGTGAACGGATGCAATCGTTAACAGATATGGAGCTGTTGGTGGTTGAGATGTGGTTTGAACGTAGTTTGATGGAGTACGATCGTGTCTTTGCGAGTATGGCTATACCAGCGTGCTGTTGGAGGAGGACAGGTCAGATTTTCCGAGGGAATAAGGAGATGGCCCAACTCATCGATGTCCCTATTGAATCTTTGCGAGATGTAAGCTTCTCTTTTCTTTTTCATGTTTCCCAATATAAAACCTTGCAACACCGTTCATAGTAGAAATCATATGCTGACGCGATTCTTTCGAAAAAGGGTAAATTGGCAATCCATGAAATCATTGTCGAAGACCAGCTTGTCAGCTACTGGGAGAAGTTTGGAGCGATTGCATTCGACAGTACTCAGAAAGCAATGCTTACGAGCTGTACGCTGAAAAACCCGAATTCGAATAGTCGGGCGGAAGGCATCAAATGCTGTTTCTCATTTACGATCCGCCGTGATACCCACAACATGTAAGTACATCCAACTCATCATAAGATTGGTAGAGAATACTAATGGGATACACCAGCCCTTCTCTTATCGTTGGAAACTTCCTACCAATGAAACGAACGGACAGGTGATTGTAACCGTTGTTTATTTCTTCATTCTGTTATGACTGTTTTTTCTATAAAAAAAAGATTTGTGTATATTGTATATGTACATGTACATACATAACCGCCTCATTATTTTGTTGTATATGTTACCATTCCCCATTCTCTCATAATGACCCTGTTTGAATTATGAGAAAGAGCTTTCTAATTTTCTTTTTCTTGGTTATGGATAGTTGCAACTAGACTTTCTACCGTTTTTTTTCTTTTCTTCTGGGCCATGTAACATCCTATTATCGACAGTCAATATGATTAACGCCGTCATCATCACTACTATTATTCAAGTTCAAGACTGTCTGTGACGTTATTCTCTTGTTAAGTGCATAAAGTTGAATATAAGCGGCCTGGGTGAGGTAAGGGGGGAAGGTCGACCACCCACCTGGAGCTGGAGGACACCCGTGACCCCCTTTTTTGGCCTAGCTCGACTACCTTTTTTCAACCTCACTTGCTCATCATGGAGGCATCTTTCATCTACAGCTCTCCAATTTTCAAGATCTGCTCTAGCTATTCCTGAAATATTACACGAGATCTGTGTAATCTCCCAGGGGGAAACGGAGAAACGAAGAGAGCCCCATTCTCAGGCTCCCACAGCCATCTCCTCGAGATAATCATGCTGCCAGTGTGCCGGAGCACGACAGTGAAGACAAAGTTGATTTTAGGTACGTCTCAAAACAATCTCTCTCTCTCTCTCTTTCTCCCTCGTCTCTATATACATGGCTACCTCTGGAACGCTCCGTACTGACTGTTGCAATCCAATCAGACTTTGGCACGTTTCTCCACAAGATATTCCTGAAACACATAGAAGATGACGACGATGCCGTCTTTCACAGTAAACTCCCTAGCATCAACAGACACGTAAATTACATCTTGGAGGCTCCGAGCGTTCCTCTGCTAGAAGATCGAGTATTGCTGGATTCAATAGGGACGAAGTTGTGGAATGTGTGTACGCGGCTTATAAGGAAGGATGGTGGGAATGGCGAGCGCCTATTGGTTTTATGTGCTGGTTTGTGACAAATGGGTTTTGAGCTTTTTTTGTTTCTCACTCGCAACTTGGGTTGGCTTGCTAATAAATAACTAATTGAGTAGCCCGGGCATTTTCATTTTTCATGATTGAGTTTGGGACAGGAAAAGGGGAGAAGGGGACCGATTCAGGTATCCATGCGCAACCACCCTGCCTTGATATGAGTCTAATGGGATGTTAACTATGCTAGAAGAACACGCAGATGCCATGAGGCTCCTGAAAGTGGCTTTGGCAACTGCACGGGGATGCCTAGGTTAGAAGTGAACAGGATGTGCTACTCTTCGAATTACAGAGCCTAACAAGTTTACAGATGTTGACCAACTGGGTCTCTGTTTGAGCGTACTTGGGAAAGCCGCAGCTCGAGAAGAAGTGCTGTCAAAGCGAAATCAGGATAACGACACCCCTGATGGCAGTATTTGTAAATACTCTACCGAATACTATATTTTGCGCATCGCACTAGTAAGCTATAACCCGGACCGGTTGGAGGCGGTCAATGGCTAAGGAATGTTTTACCCTAGTCATGGCGTCAAGACCAGATTGACATCACGGAACATATGTTCTCTAAGATCGATATGACATATTTAAGACATGATCTTACCATGGCAGAGCGGTTTGCAAGGGTCCTTTACGATATTGGAAAATCCATGTTAAATCGAGGTGAGCACTCGTCATCTGCCTACTGGTTACAACGGTCCTATGAAGCATTACCCCAACATGAGACTGGGCGCCTTGGCGAGGATGGAAGAGAACTCCGGCTAGCTGTGCTTCTCGGGAGAGGTAAGTTCGAGATATCTTTGTTCCGGCTGAGTGGACACGGTTGAACTGTTTGTTTTCCATTAGTACGGGCAAATATATCCTTGCAACAAGAGGATGGGGAAGCTATAGTTGCAAGTTTGCTTGATTTACTTGAACAAGTAAGTAACATCTTTGTCTCCCTTTGACGCTGCTAATACTGCTTCAGGAGTACGGAAATCGACCGCCGGTCATCCTCTTGAACCTGGACATTATCAGCAAAGCCACCTCCCCCGACAGTCAACGTTATTTCGAAAGTATGTACCGCTATACCAAGCGAAGTTTTCAAGTGGCTTATGGCTTATATTTATGCAGAGCTCTGCCATCTGGTGCGGACGGTTCCTGTGACTGAGTTCAATTTTGAAATGTCAGTACATACATCTTCAGTACCCTAGTCATGATTATTGATTGAAACTTATCTAACACCGTGCAAGGATAACTCGATACGTGCATCAGCTAAACAAATGGAGGTGAGTTTCAGCCTTACTTTAGCTACTAGTGCAGAGATTTTTGTGTTAATCAATTGTGAAGCTCGGAGCTAGCCCTAGATGTCCTCCAGCAGCTACTACTACAGAGATTGGTTCTACATAATGACATTTCCATCCTAGAGAGATGTTTCGTCACATATTTCTGGATGCAGACTGCGTTATCAGGACTTACAGCTGGCTTAGATTCGCTTTCAGCGGTGGCAGACAAAATCGGGGAATCGTTGCGGAAACCGTTAAGCGAGGAGGCTACCCAAGCATCTTTAATTGTCAGTGTTTCTTCACAAATTCTACAGATTTTCACTAACGTCCCAAGTACCGAATAGCTCCTGTGGAAGAAGTCCAATATTGCTTATGAACACAAAGAATATGATGTTGCAGAGAAATGGTGCCTGCTAGCCCGGCACATAATCTTTGAAAATGGAGGGGAAACGAACAAAGCCAAATTATGCAGGTATGTACGTAACAGCTCTTAGACTCAACACTACCTCTCGAGGATTCGGGCTTAACCTGGATAGGAAACTAATGCTCTGCGCATTGGGGAAAATTGATGGTACGAAAGCGCGCCAGTGGTTCAACGAGATGCCCGAAGCTTCAAGGTCTGAGAGCTTGACCCAATATCTGCTGTATAGAGTGGCATTACTGGACCGGGATGCTGAATTGGGTAGGCCAAATATCTATTGTTTATTTCCGTCAAAATAGTCTGACCTGTGGTGGACAGCAAAGGGGTGTCTTGAGACCCTTTCCAAGCAAGGGGCAGGATCCGAAAATTATATATTGGCATGCCTTGCGGAAACACGGCATATTGAGGATAAACATCAGGAAGTTGTGGCTCTACGGATTCTGCTAGATATGCTTGATAAGAAATCGTTGGATGGGATTCATTTGCCAGCGCTTCTTCGGTGAATACTTTAAGCCCTGGTTACGTTTTGATCAATCGTCCTACCATGGACCATGCTGACGGAAATCGTAGATATACTATCCGCCTTCTCGTTGCAGAAGTGAGCAGCACAGACCAGTCAATACAAGTAGAGGTCATTGAGAATACTTGCAATTTATTCGAGATCTGTATGTTTCGCTTCCTTAATGTCTCAAATGAAACTGCTGCTAATTCCTTCGCCTCAAAGCATCTGTGAAGGCAATCGAATATCGTGATCAGCCGAACGGTAGCCCCTTTTCAATATCCGAGATGGAGTGGTTTTCTCGCAATAGCTATAATCTCGCCGTGAAGTATTGTACGATATGGAATACTAGCCCAGTACTTTCTCTTGTGAGCACATGTATTAAGGTGTGCTACGCAATTTCCTCAGGAGTAGTTTGGATTAACTGAACTGACTGTAAGCTAGTTTCTCGATATGTATCCTTCGAACTTGAGTCAGAAGCAACTATATGCTGTTACTCTGCGAAGGCTACTTTGCCACTTTCTGGGAGCATTACTTAGCATGGCTCGAGCGCGCACAGAGACCGATGCGCCAGCTCAGGTGCTTCCACTCCATGTATCCGGGAATGTTTGAGTGCAAATTCGCTGACATCCACTTTTTAGACTGATTATTATCTCGATTCCAGAAACCATATCCAAAATTTTCGGGGGATCTTCAGTTCTGAAATCACACACTGGGACGAAACGCATCGGCACGATTTGCTTAAAAAGCAGCGGACATTGCTAGCATTTGACTTTGAAGCTGCCGTCCGTCTGCGGCAGTGGGAAAGTCTCGATGAAATCATCGACGAATCCGAATCATTCGCAGACGATATATTATATGGCACATTTTCGGATGCGATGCTCTGCTCGGACGCACCTATTGAGAATACTACGCGAGTCTTACAGGTAAATCAAACCATCCACACGATACTCTATATATCTCACTCCCTAGTATTTATTCACGGATTACTCACGCACGTCCAAAATACAGAAAATAACCACCCACATAGTTCGCCGCGGCGAAGTCCGCGACGCCAGCAAACTCTCCTGCTGGGTCCGGTGCCAATTTCAGCTAGCGTTAGACTCGAACGTCGAAATGGCAGAGAACGTACTTGACCAGGCCTATGCTCTAGCCAGGGAGAGCCATTCCCAGCATCAGCGGGATGAACGGGGGAACCAGCAAAGATCTGCGACTCCCTCGTCATGTTACCCGGAAGAAGAGCTCGAATGGCTCTCCACAACGACGTTTAATCGTGCGGTAGATTTCTATATGAAACCGGATGATGCTTCGTGTCGACGGTGGGGTCAGAAAGCGCTCGATTTGGCAGGGTTGATGCAGGATGGAGGCCTTTTGTATAAGGTGCTCAGGGACAAGTTTGAGGGTCTGAGGTGGGGGTGATGGGGTTTGTACCTTATTTTATGTCGGGCGATGGAAGGGAGTATGAGGGTGTTAGTGGGGGGCTGGAGGGGGAGGGAGTTGTTTGTCATGAATTACTCTTGCTGTTATAGATATTATATCTGGTCTTGATTTTATATTCCTTGATCATAATTATGATTGCGATATCATGTCTTACCAAGTAAAATGAGGCTTATAAAATCAATATTTAAATCTTCACTACATCTCAAAAGTAGTTTAATTAACGTTACGCCGAAGTCAGATGGGCGTAACGGGACCAATTTATTTTCGTTTCAAGTCAGGGAGACGAGGAAAGAAAGTGTTCAAAATTCGATTTGCAATGTAATACCAATGAACAAATTTGTTGATTTTATCTCAATTATATATGGATATAGATGTACGTAATGGTATCGCATAAGCCATAACGCCCAATGGAGTCCTTTAAGGAGTCTAATGTATTAACCTTAAGAGAGAAGAGGTCAAACGGGGTAACAGAAAGGGGGAATGTGAATGTGAACGAGTAGCTGCGGGGGACGGGATATAGATGAGCAATTAAAGGGAAACTGTAATGAAAAGAAAGGCCGACTAAAATGGGCTAGGGGGGCAGATGGAGGAGGAATAAGTAGCATTGAGAAAACACGGAGAAACAAATGATGAAGGACGTAAGAGGAAACGAAATCTCAGCCCGTCGCGATTCATTAGGAATAATAGAGACCCCTTTTACTTTCGCACGCTCGACTCGAAAAACAAATGGCTCCCAAGAGAAAAAGGTTGCCGCCCCGTTGATAAGCTTATGCTACTATGCCCCCAGCTTGATATAGGATAGCCAGGCATTGAAAAAGCAAAAAGGAAACAAAAGAAGCACTCAATCTCCATCCAAATCCATCCAAATCCATACCAGTATTAGCCCACCGCGGTTTTGCAATTATTCCACCCCTGGGAAAACTGCTTTTAAGTAAATATATGTATGAAAAAAAAGACAAGAGGTAACCCACATGTATGCCTGCCCAGAATTAACTTCTAAAAAAACGGAGAAGGCTGGAAGATTGAGAAACAAAGGAGAAGAAATGTCGGACGGACTAGACGCGAGTAAATTAAATGTAAATAGAAACGAAAGGGGCAATGGGTGAAGAGAGTAGGTGCCTAGATTAGATAGACTGAACAATAAGGAGAAAAGGAGATTAACCAAAAAAAAAAAAAAAAAAAAAAAAAAAATTCCAACGCAGACAGCCACCGTGCGGGCAGAGAAAAATATCCACAAGAAAGAGAGAAAACGACCAAAAAGAAAAGTAAAGCCATTGTGCACGAAAGGTAGGAGAGCTAGTTAAAAAGGTATAAGAAGAAGAAGAAGAAGAAGAAGGAAAGAAGAAGAAAGCAGAAGAAAGGAAATAAAATAAAATAAGGGGCCAAACAAAAACAAAACCGGCCTAGAACAGGCCTATCCTTCGCCATCCGGATCCAAAGAATGGGTCCTATGTAGGCTTCCACCATTCAGATTACGACCTAGATTTGGAGTCGATGGCATCCGTCGCGCAAGCTTTAGCGATTTGATAGGCATCGGGGTTCCAATGGATCTACCTGTTTTGGGATGATTCTCCAGGTGGGAATTCCCGTTAACCTGGATGCGCTTCGACCGCTCGCCCAGTGCACGTACGGTGAGATCAAGCTCCCTTTCCAGCTCTGTAGCGGCATGTAGGTGGTCCGTGGAACCGTTTAATTTCTTTCTGTACGCTCTTAGTGTCCTGCAGACCTGCTCCGTGGACATGTTGAGGCTGCCAAATTCGCTGATATGTGCGGGTGAGGGCGTAGCGGGGTTGTGGATGGTATTGCCGTTGGATTTTGCGCGAGAGCGGAGATCGAGAGAGGGACGGCGTAGGCTGCTGCTGCTCATTTTCGCTGAGAGGGTTTTGGAGGAATGGGTTTTGGGGCTTGGCGGTGATGGGGAGCGTCTGCTCTTGTTGTCGGGCATCATGACGCTTGATCGACGAGGTGGGGGAAGAGGAGGTGTGGATATGGTAGGTGTGTTGTATCCATTCTTAGATATTGATGGGCTAAGCGTATATCGGGATGTTTTCTTTCGAATACGTGGCGGTGATTGCTCTCTGACTGGCGTAGGGCTTGAGGAATAGCCGTCAAGGCGATGATAGCCAGCAAGTTCAGTCTTTGAAAGAATTCGACGCAGTGGCGGCTTAACAGCAGTCAGTTCCTTTGCTGGAGTGGCGTCCTCAGCACGAACAGGGGCTACTGGTTGGATTTCTTGCACAGGTTGATGTTGCTGGATGGAAAGGTCCCAAATCATAATTATACCGTCAAGACCAGTACTGATTAGAGTCTTCTTTCCTTTTTCTTTGGCATCCGCTGACTTCGTTTCGAGTAGGACGATATCACTGACACCCTCAGTGTGGCCAAACTCTCGCGTCAGGAGTATGTCCTTTTCAAAGTCATAAACTCGAATTGACTTGTCTGTCGTTGACACTCCAACAAGGAGCGGTGGGCTCTGTTCGGGCACCTCGCAGTTTGCCATTAATGAGCTGACCACGACCGTGTCATTCGTTTCTGGGTCTGAAGCTCTAAATGAATGGATCTGTCTTCCAGAAGCGATATCGAATCTATGGATGTGCCTGTCTATAGTGGACAAAATAAGCGTATCCTCTCCATCAGGGTAAAGCGTCATTGATACTGGCGAAGCCTTCAGCGTGAGAACTCTCGAAAGGCTGAAAGCAACCGTGGTATCCCCATCAGTTTCTCGAGTCATGCGATCTCGAACTATAACCGTCCGATCAGAAGAACAGGAGAGTAATTTTTCACCGTCATTCAGTAATAGCAGGCGTCCAACAGCGCCGACATGTTCATCCATTGTTTGTATCAACTCGAGGGAGTCACCGGCGATTTTAAAAAGTTGAACCATCCTATCACGACCGCAAGTTGCGACCATGGTTATTCCGGCATTATTTGCTTGGACAGCAATGTCCGTAACCTCGCCACCATGGGCTCTGACTTCATTGGTGCATTTCCATGGGTCTCCGGTGATTAACCTGGTATCTGATATGAGCAAAGGAGCATTATACTAGAATTTTATGAAATTGATTTGACAACCTACCTTATTACACCATATTTATCTCCAGAAATAAACGCTTTCATATCTGCTGTGGTTCGTAACATTTTCAACTCATTTTTATCATCATCGTTACCGGGTAACTGCTCCAGGTCAACTTTCCTCGTGGCACGACATCTGCCTTGTAGGCTCCAAAAATTGACGGTTCCGCCAGACGACCAGGTGAAAAAGTCTGCTTCATGTTGGTTGGGAGACTTGAGAACACCAATACCAAGTACTGCATCTCGATGCGCCGGTATGGATATTTCTGCCAGCGTATCGACGTTATCCTGGCCCACCCGGTCAAGAGGGCAAACGCGTATAGCACGAGTGGAATCCACCGTGACCATATGAGTCGCGAATATACCCATAGAAATGATCGCTGGCCTTTTCATCTTTGGACTTGACGAGAGTCGTTCGTCGTGGTCCGGGTATGTTGGCGATTGGGAGACCAATGACTTCAATTCCTCAATTGAAGATTTTAGTATTATTCGACCACGACCACCAAGCCAAACAGTTCCAGATTCATGGTCTACAACGATGGAGCTAATACCAAAAGCCACACGTTTGACAAAGTGTAATGTTTGCTGTGCGCTAGTATCATCGAGAATACATACCATGCCGGTATCAGAGCAAACAATTGCTTCATTGTCTGAAATGCTTGAAACGCAGGTGAATGTGCAGTCACCCAAGCTGCCTAGAATGCAGTTTCTTCCGGCAAGTGCTTTTGGCGAGGAACTCGACGAAGAAGGTACCGGAGAATCGAGAGTGAATCGTTGCTGTTTGGACGGAGAGTTGGGTCTAGGTTCTGTCAATCGCCAGACCTTGACGTGCCTTATTCCAACACTAGATGGGGCCAAATGTTAGCTGAACAGTGTTTAATAACGAACATATATCACCTCTCCACGTACGTTACTAAACTATTTCCCATCCAGCATATATCTCTAACAAATGATGTACATTTGTTTGTCGAGTGTAGCTTCGCCGCGCCATTTTTCAAGTTCACAGACCAGATAAACAAAAAGCCATCATTAATATCGCCGAGCGTAGCCAAATACTGCGAGGTGGGACTGAATGCAAGGCTACGAATGCCGAACGAGTGATCCGTCATGATCGAAAGAGGAATATCTAGCGGAGAGTCCTTGGCCGTCGAGAATATCAAAACCCGGGGGCTATAGCCGGTCTACACTGTGTTAGTTGGGGGTTGATGGCCTTTCTCCATTGTGAATAGCTGGAAGTGAACATGCCTCTCCTACGGCTAAAAACCTGCCATTGGGGCTTATCGCAACGCATGTGATCGCTTTTATCCTTTCTCGAGAAGTCCATGTTCGCGAGCTGGTAGTTTCACCCCATTCTGCGTTTGGAGAGCTAGCATAGGGCGCTCCATTAATAGTCGACGCTCTACCCGCCGGTTGAAGCGACCTCGTTCGCGTATCTGGCGTAGTGGGAGGTATCGAAGTATTATAGAATGGCTGTACAGGATTAACGGGAGTTGCGGTAGGGCGTGCGCGGAAAAAACGTTGGGAGATGTTCAGATCCTTATCAACTTCCGCCAGAATTGTTGCTGAGCCTGCACACAGCGCAAAGGATTTTGTAGGTTCGTGGAAGGAGAAGCCATTCGGGTTTGAGGTGGTTGTTCCGATTACAGTCTGCAGGGATAATGTCGAATGATGCGAGGGCTTGTGAGGAGGCCTTGCTGCTGGCTTTAGGATTGGAGAGTTCGCTGGTGTGATCTTTAGAGACGCTCCAAGCGCGCTTGGCGGTTTGATTTTTGAACCTAGAATATGGTTGTTATTGTTATTGTTATTGCTATTGATATTATTTGGCATGGGCTGTTCCATGGCTGAGAGCAGGTGGTGGAGCTCGTTGTTGGACGTCTCCAAACAATCGGGGCCTTGTTTTCATTGCAGAGTGCCGCGGCATTGGTTGCTTGTAAGCTCTGGAGCGCTGGAGTTTGCCTGCATAGGAGACGTTATATCTCTTGCAGGCAAAGCGATCTTGAGTAACGGGAGCAGATATGCATGTAATTGGGAGTCCTACGCAGATAGGAAGAATAGGATCCCGTATGCTTTGAGAAGAAGTGAACTGACGTATGCGTGCGATAGTAGTGTAGCTTTGGAGCCTTGAGAGGCGTGAAAATGCCGTCTTTAACGAGTGACTCGGAAAACTCGTAGAGTTATAAACACGGATGCAAACAGCTGGGGGATTTTGTATGTATATCCTGTAGCGGGTGTGATATAGGTGATGTTGGTGATGTTGGTGATATGTTGTGGGCGTCAAACAATCCAGAGCTACCCTTGGATGTTCTGCATTATCTAGAGTACACTAGGCCAGGGACAGCATGTATTAGTATTACCAGGTCCGTTTATGTTACAGGGGTACCTCAGCGTATTTTTGCCCACATACTTGTTCCATCCTGTACCATATACATCATGGAGAAATATGTTAGATAATCTAACAAAATATGGAGGCGCATGTACTTACTGTACCTTACATTGCTGCCATTCAGTTTTACAGATATTGATTAGCTAGCAAGCAAGGAGCAGTCGGGTAGGATAGATATATAATAGTCGAGATCTCCGCAAGTGGACAAAAATATACATTGAACAAGATCAGTTATACATATAAGATTTAATGCCAACCAAATCTATCGATGAAGCAGCAGTGAAACCAATCCATCTTGTTTCCAGCTTCGGCCTCCTAAACTTGCCATGCAGCGGGCGGATTGGAAAATATAAGTATGGGGATAGGCACAAAAGGAAAGAAAAACAAGGCAAAGAACACATAAGTTTAGAACAAGAAATATCTATTCATTTTTCTCTGTTTCCCCCTGGGGGAGGATTTCACATTTGGAGAATATATTTTTACAAGGTGTCAGTGAGGACTTTGTTCAGCTTAGCGAGTTTGGAGGAGACGCTGAGATCAATGGTTCGCTCGCCAATTTCGACAACCAGACCGCCAACGATGTCAGGACTGATCTATAAGAAGAAGTTAGTATATGGTTGGATTCTGTAATTGAAAAAATGCAGATGACTCCAATCTGTCTAAAGAAATGGAACACGACTGCGGGTACACGTACCTTCGAAACAACCTTGAGCTTCTTGCCTTGGCTATATTCAGACTTGGCAACGGCGGCCTCGAGGCGCTGAAGGGTCTTCGCATCGAGTTTCTAATTGTTGGTAAAACAAAACTCGAGTCAGATACAAGATCATTCTCTTAAGAAAACGTCATAAACGGGTCATCATCATCGTTAATGGGCACCCGATCGATCTCCCCTAATCAAGAACTCCATTCCCGCAAATCGCCATACCTGAGCACTGGTGATAATCAACTCAATCTCGCCGTGGTGGGCGCTCATCAAAGCAGCAAACTTCTCACAGACACCCTGCAAGACGCTAAGTCTGTTGTTCTCGGCCAAGGTAGAGAGGAAGTTCTTCACGATGTCGTCCTTCCCTGGGCCACCAGCAACTCGTTGCAGTTCCTGGACGATCTGGGATTTATCGGACGCAGAGAGGGTTGGCGCTCTGAGGATAATGGGCAATTTAACATCTCTCTTGAACACCTCTGCCAGAGTTGCGAGGGCTTTGGAGGTTTGTTCCAGGCTGGATGTCTTGGCCGATGCGGTATACTGGACTCATCCGAGAACAAAAAAGGACGGAAACGTTAGTTTATTAAATCATAATTAAACCAGGGAACGACCCAATCATTGCTTCTCACGGCGCAGAGGGGAAGAGGAGGGGGTCAGTTCAATGCGCACCAGAGCATTGGCATAAGTGCCATCAATGCCGAACAGGGCGATAGGAGGCTTTGTGGTCGTTGTGGCCGTGGCGTAGGTTCTGACACCATTGAGAGCGGCAGCCCGGGGAATGGAGGAGAATTGGTGGGCGGTGGCCCGAAGGCTCGATTGGGCTGCTCTGGAAGACAACATGGTAGCAGAGAGTCTCTACGAGACTAGGTAAAGAAATGCACAAGGTGGAGGGGTTGAGAGAGGGAGTGGGGTGTTGCAATTGCTGCTGTAGTCCACAGTTCCGTGATGGAATTGAGGTTCTTCTGGATATAGCCACAAATAGCAGTCGTTAAAACATCACGTGATAACGAAAAGCAGCCGGCTGTGTAATTACAATACGGTATTGTCAGTATATTTTTCAGATCTCGGGATGACGTAGAAAGGTAAAATGCATGCCTTGTCACTAAATTATCAATCACAGAGTGATTCAGAAATAAAACATAACGATTAACATCATAGATTCTAACAGCATTACTTGTTGCAGTATCATACATTCCAGCCATGAACGCCAATTCCAATGCTTCCGGAATAAGAAAGAATTCTTGGCGCCTGCACGTTTCATAATAACATAATTCCGACACTCCTTTGCTCTGAAAATAGAGAAGAAAAATAGATCGCCCCTATCAATGCAATATTCCTTTGTAGTTGTGAATCCCTCTAGTCGCTGCGAAGCATGCTTTCAACCAAGTCACCCAGAGGGCCCCAGAAGTCCTTCCCGCTGGCCAAGTTGTGCTCGTCCACAAAGAGCACGTAATGCTTGAAGCTGGTGTTAAGGTGCGGCTCGAGGCCTAAATGTACAATCACCGGATAATGATGACAGTAGATGTGGGCATATACCCGGTAGAGGCGCTTGAAGAGTTGGCGCAAGAGACTCGTGAAGGTTTTTGGGAAGGGGACGCCTAGTTTTATCCGAACAGTGGAATTAGTCTCATAACTTTTTTTATTTTACTTTCTTGGAGAGCAATGACAAACGAGGAGGTCAACTAACCAATTCGACTGGGAAACATCTGCTCGTTGTCGATATTGCTCTGAACCCACGCCATCAAATGCTCAACGTACTGCGGAGCCGGCATTTTCGTAGGCCGTTTGTAGTTCTCCGAATCTTGCCACAAATACTCGAATCTACCAATCTATCAGCTTCCTGGTCATGTAAGTGAGAGATACATATTTATCACTGACTCATCTGTAGCCTTCATTTCCGGGCATGACTGCGGCGAGCAAAACTCCGTAATTGATCCGTAAAGGAGGTTGATCTGGTTATAGAAATCCACAACTGTGAAAGTTAGCACGCATTACCCTTCGTCTACTCATCACGGGGGAGCTGGCCTCCTGTTGATCGCCATACCATTCACTGCAAGCCACTCATTTAGGTCTTCGCCGTCTGGCAACTTCACTGCCTTCCTCAGACTTCCGCTCCCAAGCGTAGCCTCTGCGAACTGCCTCAGTTGGTAGTTGGTAGTTCCCTTATGTGCCGCTCTTGGCCTAAATGGCCCCTTTGATCGCGCATTGCTATTAGGAAATGAACGAAGTTAATCACTATCATGCTTTCACGGTGCGCGAATGATAGTAGGGATCGCTGCCGCTTCGGCCTGCGAAATTCCATATGAAATCCTGGACATTGCCTGGATTAAATACTAACATGGTTGTTATGAAAGACGCCATGGATAACCCGGTCGTCTGATCTTTCCCTACAACACGAGAGCACCAGCTTGGGGTTTTGAAACACTGCCTTTATCTTGCGCAGTGTTCGTTGGAGGGGTCTAGTTCTCAGATCTTTCACTCTCTGTAGTTTTGGGACCCTTTGTGGGATATATTCGGATAATAAGGCAAGACAAAGATATATTAAGCTTGAATGTGTCGCGGGCTTCTTGCGCTGTTCGCAGCAACCTTATCATGAAGCCGACGTTGGACTTGCCCGCAACTTCCAGACAACCTCAACCAGGCGGTGGTTGCCCAGGGGACAATCTAGTCACGTGATTTTAAATAGTTCCACTGGACCTTTCTTGACATTTGGTGATAAACAAGATAAAACCGAGGACTGATTCTATAGATTTACTAGGTAGGACCTGGCTTGAGTGAATTCACGCTAATGAACTTCAAAATTGGGCCTGCTTACGCTGGAGAGTTAAATTGCAATCAGGCCATCCATTTTGGTACGGCGCGGGCAGTAGCGCATTCAGTGTTAGGGTTTTATGATATGAAAACCGGGAGACTAGACATTCATAAATTTTGAGTTATACTATTTCTCATCTTAAAAATGTTTGAAATTCCGTTGAGCCTTCATTCGCTGAGAAGAAATCACTCAATCAAAGCACCTGGCCTCGTTATATCCTCAGGGAGCTTCGACCACCGACTGGCTTCTACACGCCCCTCCTTAACTACCGCCAGCAAATGTTTCTCTGGCCGATCGAATATCAAAATATCTTCCAGTGGATTCTTATTCAACACCAACAAATCAGCTGAGAATCCAACTTTAATCTGACCCAAGAACTCTTCCTGTCGTAATAAACGCGCTGCATTCACGGTCGCACTCTGCAAAACCTGCTTCGCGGACAGCACCTGCGAGCGTAATCTAAATTCCTTCGTTTGCGCTATCCCGAGGGGGCCCAGTAGATCTGAGCCGTAGCATAGAGTAACTCCAGCTTCAGTCGCGATCTTTAGCGCCTGCAAGCCAGTTTTGAGGACTTCAGCATTCTTCGAGGCGGATTCCGCTGGTAAGAAACCAGGCCAGTTAGGAGAGGCCATTTCGGAGTATGTGATCAGGGTTGGAGTGAGGAAGACGTTTCGTGCCGCCATGTATTTCGCCGTCTCTTCGTCGATTAGATTCCCATGCTCGATCCCCGTAACGCCGTTATCAACACAGTGTCTGATAGCTTGGGGCGTGTAGGCGTGTGCAGTCACATAAGTATGATAAGAACGAGCCACCTCGGTAATCGCCTGGATCTCCTGAGTCGTAAATTGCGTGTTCTGCAGTCTATCCGTGGGGCTCGCGACGCCTCCTCCGCCCATGATCTTGATAAAGTCTGCACCGCAGCGGAGCTCGTCTCTTGCGTATTTGAGGCATTCTGTAACTCCGTCGCAGATACGGCCTAATCCGGTGATTGTGCCACCACAACAGTCAGAGTGATCGTGGGGACCCCGCATATCACTGTGGCCGCCTGTTTGGCTGAGTGCGTGCCCTGAAATGAAGAGACGGGGACCTGAGAAAACGCCGTCGTTGATAGCTTCTTTAAGAGGGAGGGTGGCTCCGCCACAGTCGCGGACTGATGTGAAACCCCTTCGAAGCATTTCATTGCATACGTAGGGCTGGCGCATGGATGCGACGGTTCCGTCCATGTTCAAGACATCACGTAACTCTTTTCCGCCGGGAACTGCGAGTAGGTGGACATGACAATCGATTAAGCCAGGGCAGAGATATTTCCCTTGCGCGTCTACCGTGAGGGCATTTGGCGAGTTATCAGCGGAAGTAGAGCCAGCTGCAGTGACGGACTGGACAAGCCCTCCGGAGAGCTTGACCGTTTGGTTTTCCAGGATGAAGCCATTGACGGGGTCAACCACATTTGCGTTGAGAAATATGTAGGTTTGCTGTGCTGGCCTTGTCCATGGTTTGACTTTTTGCTGGAGAGACATTGTTGTGGTTCCCTAGGTGGTCGACCTGCAAGCAAGTTATGGAACTGATAAATATGCTGGTACTTTTCTCTTACAATTTTATCTCTTTCTCGTTCTGTCTCTTGTTTTCCCTTCCTTTTCATTGCGTCTGGGAAGACTTGAAACCAACGGGAGGAAATTCTCTGGGTAACGTCGTGGTGATTAAGTAACCCTAATCTATAGACGAAGCACCCTGGATTAATCCCAGCTCTCCTTGCCGATGTCCCCAATGTCGGCATCTAGAACAGGCGAATCAGCAGCTTCATTCATTAAGGAACGACAAAATATGGTTGCGAACAAATCTCAACCCCGCGATGCCAACCCCTCACTTGTCATCTAGCGCTCGGACATCAGGGCTGGGTTCCAGGGTGGTAATAGACCAAAAATATGGAGACTTGGGGGGATTTTTGCCAAATTTTGGGTTGCTACATAGGTACATGTACCGTTCATACATCGTCTTCAACGCGTTGGACCTTGCCTGGTGGTTCGCGCGTTAATGTTTTGCTCAGCATATTACATTACTAGAAAGGTATATATTATGAATGTCGTGAGGACTGGCGGTATTGCAACCTCAATATCCATATTGTGGAAGACACTAATTTTCGGATACCAGCCACCTTCAAATTCAGGCGCACCTGAATTAAGAACGAGATAAAATATAGGATTCTGTTATGTTGGATGGGAAGGTGATTGACCGTGCGTTGATGTCACTGATAAGGAGGATCAGCGGCCCAGTTATATAAGTTATGTTTTTCTTTTCTTTTTTTGGGCGAAGTAAGGGGTGGTTGATGGTGTCGTGGAAGCGCAATGCAAATGATTACAGTAATACCACATGTCAAAATAGAAAATTCTCAGAAATCAGAGATTAAGCAAGATAAACATCTCATTACCTTTTTTATATCGGGCAGATAAGTACACCTCTATTTCCGAAACCAAAAAAATAATGATAAGTAAATATAAAATCCTCACCATGCTTCCCCGCTTGGATATATCACCTCATGACATCAACAAGTCAGATTACAATTCGGTAAAACCCAAAGAGTCAGCCGTCCTTGGCTAGATCGGAACCCCTTGCAGCTCCTCCACAGCGGGCTCTCGAACGCTGCCTCCATACACAGTCAACGGAATCACAACTTCAAAAGATTCACAGGATACACTTTCCAACGACGCCAAGACCGTGCCCCGATCATCCCGTTCCACCTTCTCCAATAGGTCGATTCCAGATGCCCCAACCTCATCATCGTCAAGGATGCTGCAGGTCACGAATTCGAAGCGGAGCTCCCATTCAAGGTTTACCCCTGATGTGATTATAGTAGGTGTCGCGGAGACCGGAATTGAGGGCGTAAAAACCACTCTCGTAGCGAATAATGTGTTTTCAAAGCAGCTGGCGTGGATTTTCCGCGTCGCGCGTGTAATACTTGCGCTGGAACGGAGGGCAATCGTCGGACTGACCTTCTCAGTCGTTTCAAGTGACCCTCGTAATGAGTAGCAAGGTAATGCGGAGTCCGAAAAATCGATCGTGGCAATAACTGTCTCTCCTAGCCTATGAGCCGGCCGGTTCAATATTATAACTGCGATACGTCGTCCGTTGCGAGTTATCTCAAACCTGTTGGCGCTTCGGTCCGAAGCCGAGGACTGATTGCTTCGCAAAATGGCTAACTCGATTGCGTCTTTGCAGGAAAATCGTCCTGTGGGGGAGAAGAGACTTAAATGAGGGTCTATTGGGGAGGCTAGCGAATTGAAAGATTCGCGCCTAACACGGCGATCCAAAATCTCATCGACATAAGATAGAAACTCCGAAGCTGAGGTCCACGATTTTGCGCTGAAACTTTTTTCCTTAGTAGGTCGTGTGGGGACGTTTTCGACTTTCTGTACACGAGCTTCATCTCGAAGCAGCACGTATGGTCTCATCAGGTCGTGGCCAAGAACACCTCCCTGGGCTTAAATAATTTGTAAGTAATAGCCAATATTGTGCGTTGGAAATAGGGGACCGCACTCACCATCAACTCCACTGAGGACTCGGAACGGAACGTTTATTCGATGAACCTTCTGGGGTTCTTTTGGATTTATGGCTCGTTGGGTTCCAATGACCAAATTATAAGAAACTTTGATTGCCTTCCCCTTGTGGCTGGCCGGTAAACCCCTGGGTAAGGTAAATGCAAAGGAAAACGTCCTTTCTTCGCCTGGATTCAACCGCAAGTCTACAAACAAGAGAGACTGCGGCGTGGAAAGCAGAGGAATGGATTGGGAGGAAGTAACACCCCTCATGTCCCTTAACCCATCGAGCTCGCCACTGGAAAGTAATGTAGATAACGAATCGCTCAAATTATTCCATCCGCCAAGCGTTCCCCAAAACCCATTCCGGGCCTTCTCAGCTTTGTGGGGAGTATCGCTTCGTGCTGGATTTCCTACAACACCCTTGCGTTTCACTTCCTCGAATAGGGCTTGGTTTATTAACGACCCATCAACGGTAAAAGACGCGCTAATTTGGGCGTAACCCATAAGTAGTGTCTGGGAATTGTTCTTATTAATTTTCCCAACCGCTTCCATGTTAGAATAATGCCGTCTATGCCGGATCGGGAGCTGGGATTTATTTGCAGTATATGCCACATACTCTGACTCGAGTGTCTCGGTTGAATTGTTGCTCATGGAAAAGAACTCTCCGCTGCTTCGCGTGCTCCCATTCATGCTAGAGGTGGATAGTATCTTTGTAGCAGGAGTTAAGCGAGTAGGTGGCTCTAAGATCGGAACATCCTTCGCATTCAAGGTGGACGGAGCGGTGGAGGCAGGGGAAACATCTGTGCTGGATAAGGTATCGCTGGGTGTGGGAGGGGCTTGTGGAAACTTAAAATCTGTTGGGAGGGGAGGCGGCCGTCGTCCCGGATCCCGCTGAATCGGACTCGATATTTCTGATTGAGAACGTGTGGGTAGCCGCGCATGGTCTGAGCCGCTTCTATGGCTGGGTAATGGCAAATTTGGCGTTGAGTCGTTGGACGCAAAGCGGTAGTTCGAGGGACGAGAAGCTACAATAGGTCATTAGTATAGAATCGATTTGTTTTTGTATAAAAAATATGGGAGAATTACTAGGATGAGAGTTCTCTCCATACAGCTCATTCCTCTTTGAAAATACCTGAAAGCTTGCAGATCTAGAATGGGCTCTCCCTACTCTCTGGTTAACAGAAGGCGGCCCTTGTTTTTCAGGTTCTAGGGATATGATCGAAACAGATCTCTTGTGTCTGTGACCTGGAGCTTGAACACCATTGTTATTCGTCGCCGTAGTTGGGGGAAAACTATGGCTTAGGGCGAGCGGGGAGCTCATAGACGCAGCCGTCCGATGTGACTTGTCGAAACCGTGTTGTCGATTCAGAGGGCTTGCGACCCCCGAGCGTCGATTATTGAAAGAAAATGGGTTCAAGGATTTCGCCGGTGAATAATTTCCTCCATTGACAACTCCATTCATAGGGCGCGAACCTCGTCTGGAGTGCTTTTGGGATGCGCTGAGGTCCGTGCTGGAGTCACTCGGGGTAACATTCTTGAAGGTTATGGTGCATTCGACATCCTCTCCAGCGAAGATCGTTTGTTCCTTCCATCGCACGAACACCTGAATGTCTGACTGCATGACGAGGGAGGAATATATCACGGCATCGGCGGGCCGTTATTCGTTAATGTCCACCGCGCAGCTCGGAGATGGGGGGGGGTCGAGTTGAATGCTGTAGGGGTGCTACGAGAGGGGGCATGCTGTCGTAGCGGAAAATGGAAGAGAATTCAAAAAAGCGTAATAGAACATCACAGGAGCCGGGAGTGAACACTTTTGCAAATACTATCGTCATAAAATCGGTAAGAAGGATGCCAGGGACAAACTCTAGACCAAGTGGTTGAAGTTGGGGATGAGGCGTTTATCGCGGAAATGTGGCTGAAGCGCTTAGCGTGAACTAGTGGCGGGTAAACTTTACCTTTTACGGTAAACCAAAATTTACTCTTTTAACAGCATAAGGTATCATGCATTTGTTAAAGATTTGTAATAATAATAAAAAGGGTATATTACAACTGGGATGTCATATCGTATAATACATGTTTCAGGTCTATCTATCCTCTGTCTCGAGAGCACACCTCAATCCAGGGTATCAATGAGGCACAGGCAATGAATTCCATAGTCGCTTCATTGAGCTCGTCCACTCCAAATAATTATATATCCAGCTATCACTTTGAACTGGCTGTGCGGGGTTTTCTGTCAAGGACCTTGGCATCCGAAACATCAGCAAAACTCGGCCTCTGCGGTCGAACCCCAATTTCTGCTAGCTGATTCCAAATTCTTTTACGTCGCTTTTCCCAGCGTTCCCGCCGTTCGGCAGCAATATCCGGGTTCGGTTGCCATTTGCTTTTCAAAATGCGCCGAATTGCTTCTGGAGACACTTTGTATTCCTGCGCGAGGACCGGGGTGGAATATTTGGCTGGGTCCTGTTGGTGTAAATGTCGGATGGTATCGAGGGTATCTGGATGAAGGCGCTTTCGAGGATTCCATCCCTCCGGGAACTTCTTCTTCAAAGCCCGCTTTTGTAATTGCCAAGGTTCTAGTTCTCGAGGCGTATCTGGTTTTTCTGGCTTCTGTGATGCAGATTTTGAATTGCGCGTGGGCTTTGCCTTTGCATCTCGCTTTGGAATGGAACGGGAGCTTCTGGTAGTCGATTTAGAAGCGGGATTCTTATTATCTCGATCGGACTTGGGTCTGTGTTCGTCGGTTGGAGGTGGTTGGACGGTGGCCGAAGAGTGGCTGGGCGATGACTGCTCAGATCTTTCTGATAATGGTGAAAGGATTGAGCGAGATTTGCTAAAATAGCGGGATGAAGGAGATTGCCAAATTTTCGCCGACGAGCGAATAGTCGAACATCGTCGACACGAGGTGGTCAAGCTGCATTTTCCATATGCTGCAGGAAGTGAAAACTGGGCACTCAGGAAGCTTCTTAGCAACCCTGATAAAGCGGACGAGTTCGACATTGAAATAGTAGTCTGTCGTAGTAAAAACAACCCGCGTGCTCCGACTATTACATATCCGTTGAGTATGACTTGGTCCCAGGAGAACAGGTTTGCCTGCTTTGGAATCGATAAATATTTTGTTTCTTGCTGGAAAACAGTAACCACGTGATATGTATGTAAATTACATACAGGTACAGGTATGCCGAATAAATATAGAATACCCCTAAGCCAATAATAATATAGCTTAAACTCTATATCACATGATATGATGCTTAAATCCACGTCGTCGTATGGATCTTATGATTGAGAGCGCTTTAGCAAACAAAATGATAAAATAATTGTGGCCCGCCAGAATGGCAAGTCATAAGCAAACGGAGAATATAAATGCATTACTGGGCTGACAATTTTGCTTTGGAAAGGCCATCAAACGGGATGCTTCGTCCAATTCGGGCGAAGTAAAAGAGGCGCTACGAGGCATAGATGCTTCAAACTTTATGGAATCGGGCGAGGTATCATCCATTTGATTGAGGTTGACCGGTGCGGCATCAATTAACAAAAGTCCAGGTTTTTTGGGTAAGAGAACCCCTACCCACCCTATTCACCATGCCGAGAACGCGCCGTCTACTCCGCGAAGAAAATCACGTACTCGGCAGCGAAGGAACGTGAGGTCAACATTCTCAACCGGCTAGGTGACCACGACCAACAAACCCTCTTTTCAACCAGCTCAACGACAACCGCGATTGGATTAAGATCGTTGTTGCCCATCATCTAGGACTAGGTGCAAGATCGGTTGAGTCGTGTCAGGTGGCCGAGGTTGAGGGCTGGTTCCATGGAAGCTTCAACGTCTGTGTTCCAGTCACTATCGAAGACGAGACCTGGAAATCGAAGAGATCACAACCAAGCCGGCATGTTCTTCTTCGACTCCCTCTTCCCTATCGTATTGAGGAAGCCTTTCGACCTGGAAATGGCGATGAGAAAGTTCGTTGTGAGGCTGGGACCTATGCATGGCTACAAACTTAGAGTGGGCTTGTTCTCATCCAATCGAGACGATTGCACCTCCCTACTGGCTGTCAGGGAAGTGGGTGGACGAAGTAAACCCAGAGAATTATGAGGAGACCCGAAAAGAGTTTAAATATTCTGGCTGCGGAAGAGTCACAAACGCGGGACACTGGCACATTTTGGTATACGCTGGCACTTACCAGCCCTACGGGTCTGCACAATTTCTTTTATGACAGGATCAAGCCTACATTTTTCAAGCATTCAGTCGATGATTTCATAGCAATTATGCTTTTTTATTAGGCAAAAGGCGGACCGTTACTAGCATATCGCAAAGTGTCAGATAAGGAAAATTATGACATCCAACTTCAACAAGCATTTGAGGACCCCTGAGCAGATCCTACACATCTTCAACCTCGATCTTCTTATTTACCACCTGCCTAGCTACTACTAAGGATCTTTAATATTGCTAAGAACCTTGCAAAACACAGGGATGAGTGATCAGCTCTAGAACTGCTGACAAAATGCTGTGACTAATCTGCTCACTAGATGCAGAAGCTGAATGCAAGATGCACAGCACTTTTCAATCATGCACACTATTCAGAGTGTCTCTGTCAAAGATCTGCTGAAGCATCAAATGCATCCCATAAGTTAAAATATTTCTGTAAACTTGACTTCCAGGCTCAGTGATTCCAGTTTGTACTTTACTATTAGTTCTCTTTATCTAGCAGACTGGGCAACTAAGTATGATCTAATAAATCTTTAAAATTCCATAGAGAGCACTTATATCACACAAATGTTTTGATTCTATTCAGTTAATCCATATTTCTCAGGCTTTTATTCTTCTAACTTAATTGTCTAATGATAATCTATCTCTAATTTCAGTACGGATATTGAGATATGTAATATGTGCAGCATAACATTTAGTGTGAAAATTGTTCATACATCTAAATTTAGAACATAACGCGCTTTTTTGAATTGATTTTCTACGATTTACCATGCGCAGCTAATCTGGATTGGTACTCTTTTCCATCATCTTGAATTGAAGTTGGATGAATTGAACAAGCTTGAATGCAAGATAATTCTGAATGTAATTCGGTTATATTAGTTTGACAGTTCTAAGGATGGAATAATTCGCGTCAAAAATTGAGCGTACAATCGTTCCATCGATGGAATGTTTCGATGATTGCAAACTCGACTACGCAAATATGATATCGCAGAGAGGTCTTTTGAATCTCTCCCCATCAAACATATCATCCGCCTTTGACTTCACAAAATACATCTTGAGACCCTCCATAAGCTCAGCCTTCATAAGGAATCGCCGTGCAATGGGTCTGTTCCTCACTCCTGACATGCAGCTACGTTGCTGACCCCCCGAAGGAACCGGGATTAACGCCGAACTCTTTACATACACGTCCGGTAGATTCCTTTACAATGAACAGCGTCGCCTTGAGGAACGACAGATCAATTTCGATGTTGCTGCTTTGAAGCATGCCGCTGAACAACATGTTGGACGAGGTAAAATCATGCGTCTCCAAAAGCTTGCTGAAGGAGGGTTCAATCGGGTATTCCTCCTGACGACAGAAGATGGATTTCAGGCTATTGCCAAAGTCCCCTATATGATCACCGTCCCGAAGCATTACACTACTGCTAGCGAGGTGGCCACAACGGACCTTTTACGATCAAAGGGAATCCCAGTCCCTCGTGTACTTGGCTGGTCCGCTGATCCGAACAATCCTGTCGGCGTGGAGTATATCATTATGGAAAAGGCCTCAGGAATTCCATTAGAAACCAGATGGTTTAATCTATCGAAGCAAGAACGTCACCACCTTGTGACGAGCTTGGCTGACATTGAGACAAAGCTCTTTGACATCCCCTTTGGCCATTTTGGCAGCATCTATTATAGGAGCGATGTCCCATCGAACTTTCAGCAAGACCTCTATGCAGAGAGCGCCGATCAAGCGATATCGTCCGCAGATGAGCGGTTTTGTATTGGCCCTACGGCTGATTATATGTTCTGGTACGGCAAACGCGCTGAGTTGGGAATAGATCGTGGCCCTTGTAATTATTTCCAACGGTCCCCCGTTTCTCTGCCTTACTTAGTGAAAAGAGGTAGGCTAACAAGTTGCTCTTCAGGGAAATCCCCGGAGGACTATTTGGTTTCTATAGGAAAACGAGAATCTGAGTGGACGAAAAGATATGGTAAACCTCGTCCGGTCCGATTTCCTCATATTGTCAATTTTGAAGGCATCAAATCCCCGGACGACCAGCTCCGACTTCTCAACCAGTACATGGATGTGGCCCCGTATCTACTTGGAGGTGACTCCCACAGTGAAATGAATCGTCCCACGTTGCGCCACCCAGGTAAGGAAATCCCGTCCACACCAACAGAACTAGCGATATTGATTAAGTGTAGATCTTACACCCGGTAATATATTTATTTGTCCGGAAACCCACAAGATTTCTTGCATCATAGACTGGCAACATGCGACCTTGCTACCACTTCTACTCGCTACCGGGCATCCTCCAATGCTCCAGAGCCCTGATAACCCTCCACCGCAAACACTCAAGAAACCTGTCCTCCCCGAGAACTACGACTCTCTCGGCCCAGAGGAGAAATCTCAAGTAGATGAACTCCACAGACGCAGAGCACTATTTTATCTTTACATGGTGTTTAATGGTGGCTTAAACGAACGCCACCTCTCAGGAATGAGAGACCCCCGCGTTCTCCTAACACAACACCTTGTCGAGAGAGCTGAAAAACAATGGAGTGGAGATACCTTCAGCTTAAAGGGGGCCCTTATTCGGGTAACTGAGAACTGGGACCATTACAATGCGGAGCTTCCAAAACCAGTCCCATGCCCCATATCTTTCACTGAGTCTGAGGTTGAAATGCACTATGAACAGGAACCGACTTGGTTTCAGATGAACGGCCTTGTTGAGTACTGGAAATCGGAGCTACAGGGCTTGAGTGATGATGGGTGGGTTAGGACTGAAGCTTACGAGAACGCCATAAAGAAGAATATGGAGTTAAAGCAAGTTTTGCTTGATGGTTCTGATACCCCGGAGGAGGAGAGATGTGTTCAGGAGCAATGGCCATTTCAGGATCATGAAGAGGAGGTTAACTGATTTATTAGATGCACTGCAGACTGTGACGCTGCAGGCTTACCACCCCAACAACTATGATCACACTACGGATAGACCCGCAAGAGTTTTTTACCCTTGTTATAGGAGCGCTAGCTTTAATATAAATAGACCGTGCCATCTTTCGCGATTAAGAAGTCGCGGGGTATATAACCTAAGGAGAGGGTGGAAGACGGCGTTCGTCGCAGAGTATAAACCAAAAATTTCATTATCACCCTTTTAATCCAAGGTCACGTCTAGTTCATTCGCATAGTTAAAATTTAGCACATACATAAGGGAACGTAGAAAAATACAATATCCGCGAAGCCAGCCAACCACCGTCGCCAAAGAGCACATTTTCACCAATCATTCTGATTCGTCAGCTCCAGCTTTAAACTCATCCTCATATGCAGCGACGGAACCTCGCCTCGTCATACGCTCAACCTGCTCATGGATATGATTTCTCGTTTGCTCATCAATTTCGTTAGACGTAGCCTCCTCGCCTAGAATTCCTGTACTGGACTCGAGTGGGCGTGTGCTTACACTCTCGTCGCCGGGTATAGTGCTGGTGAAACTGCTCCGACGGCCAATGGAGCGGCTGGTTGAAGAGCGGCGGACCGCTGGGGACTTGGAACGACGGGGCTTTGAGAAGCGAGAGAATATATCGTCGAAGTAGTGGGATGCGGCGGTAGTGGGGGTTCGTGGAGTATGCGGGAGGCGGCATGTAATTCTGTTCAAGGATTAAGTGTTAGCAAGGAAAACAGAGGTTCTATATATAACTCATGTTTGCCATTAATCTTAAATACGTACCCGGTATCATGTATCATTTTTGCTACAAGGCCAGTCCAACCGCATTGATGAGAAGCCCCGAGACCTCGTCCGGTATCTGCATCAAAAAATTCGTGAAACCAGAGGTAATCCTTCCAATGCGGGTCAAAGTCAAGGGTGTCGTTTCTATCATTGATAGCCCTGCGATCATCATCACCCCTGACAAAGAGATGCTGCAAACGATGTTGGATTTCTTCAGCAACCTGCCCTAGATTCATATAGTCTCCAGAGCCAGTTGGACATTCAATTTGGAACGAATCCCCGTAAAACATATGAAACCTTAGAAGCGACTCAATCAACAAAAAGTTGACACAAAGCCAGATTGGACCTCTCCAGTTGCTATTGCCGCCAAAGAGTCCGCTGTCAGAATCACCGGGTACATATCCTACTTTGAATTCCTGGCCATTCACTTCCATAGAATAGGGGTGTTCGGCATGATATTTCGACATGGAACGTATTCCATGTTCCGCAAGAAATTCAGTCTCATCAAGCATTCTTTTAAGGATCTTCTCCAGCCTCTCCTTGCTCACCAGAGCGAGGAGAAGCCGATCGTCCTTACCGCGACGCTTCATGCTAGCGATGTTACGTTCAGCGACGTCGTATTTGTTATCAATAAACCAATTCATGCGTCGCTTGAAATCAGGAAACTTGTTGATGAGCTCTGGCTCTAGGGTAAGAACAGCGTAGAGTGGGATTAATCCCACGAGGGACCGGACAGGCAATTGATGGCTCCACGGGCCTCCATAGGAAATTGCATCATAATAGAACCTAGATACGATTCATACATTCCTCAGCATATATATGGGCTACTGGGCATTCTGAGACGCTTACCCATCTTCTTCGCTCCATAAAGAGGATTGTTCGTCTCCAGTCCTGAAAGTCATGGCATCACTAATCAAAAGAAAATGCTCGAAAAATTTCGACGCAACTGAGTATCGTTAGAACAAAATGCATCAAATAAAAAGCGTTTGTGTGGATTCTTACTGTCTTCGTATATCCTTCGATGTTTTGCCAATTCCAGTGCAATGTTAAGCATTGACAGGCAGTAAAATGCCATCCAACCAGTGCTGTCAGCCTGTTCAAGAACGCCTCCCGTTGGCAGCGGCTCGGATCTGTTAAAAAGACCAATATTGTCCAAGCCCAGGAAACCGCCCTCGAAAACATTCTTGCCCTCAGAATCCTTTCGGTTAACCCACCACGTGAAATTCATGAGTAACTTTTGAAACACCCTTTCCAGGAAGTCCAGGTCTTGTCGCCCATACATTTTTCTTTCAATCTTGAAGATTCGGAAAACTGCCCAGGCGTGTACAGGAGGGTTAACATCTCCAAAATTCCATTCGTAGGCCGGAATTTGTCCATTAGGGTGCATGTACCATTCCCTAGTAAGGAGATCAAGCTGTTTCTTAGCAAATTCGGGATCCACCATAGCAAGGGGAATGCAATGAAAAGCAGTGTCCCAGGCAGCGAAGAAAGGATATTCCCATGAGTCCGGCATGGATAAAACATCATCAATATGCAGATGTTTCCAGTTCTGGTTACGAACTGCTTTTCTTTCCGGTGGAGGCGGTGGCTGGCCTGGGTCGCCTTCCGCCCATTGGTCCCATATAAATTGATAATATTGTTTTGTCCACATCATCCCCGAAAGAGCTTGTCTCTGAATATTCCTCAAATCATCTGTCATCGGCAAGGGACTGATACGGTAGTAGAAATCGTCGGCTTCTGCAATGCGTTTTTCAATAATGTTATCCAAGACCTCCTCATCCACGTGGAGGTCATTCTTTTTGGATAAGCGGAATCGAACAACAGCACATTCCCCAGGAGGAACACCGTCTCCTTCATCGAAAGCATACCATGCTGCAAACTTGGTACCCTGGCACTTCGGATTTATGGCCTCCTTTTCTTCTTCAACAACATACCTATGGAAGGCATCCTTGACGTATGGCTGGTCGTTTTCTTTACCGTATAGTAATTTGGTATTACTTTCGTTTTCAGTAAATATAAAACGAGGCACGACGTTCTCTTTCGTGGTATCGGGAGAGGGAGAAGGTGATAGTTGAACATATCGAGTACCAAGGTTGGAATGATCTGACTGAACCGTTAATGGACCGATCTGTTGGAGCGACGGCTTCTTGCCATTTTCGCGGCCCCATCCCCAGGTGTTCCTGAACCAAACGTGTGGAATTATGTGTAGCGGAGCAGGCTCCGGCCCCCGATTGTATGCGATGACGCGAAAGAGCAATTCGTCTTCATCCTCCTTTGCTGTTTCAATAAATATATCCCAATACCGATTATCGTCGAAAATGCCTGTGTCAAGAATCTGGTACTCCCTGTCCTGTTTCCCACGCCTTGCATTTTCCTCCACAAGGTCCTCATAAGGGAATTTCTTTTGCGGATATTTGTACAAATATTTCATGTAGGAATGCTACATCCAAACTGTCAGGTTATGCAAATTCACAAAATAAACTTATGCCTTACCGTTGGAGTATTATCCAGGTGAAAATGAGCTTCTTTGATACTTTCCCCATGGTTTCCTTGTGGGTTAGACAGGCCAAAGAGCCTCTCTTTTAGAAAATCACTGGTCCAAATTAGCAACTTTCAGCCAGTACAAGGGATCCCGGACAAATCTTACTCTTTCTCATTCCAAAATGCAAAGGCTATATTCTGGAGGCCGTGGGTATCTGATACTCCCGCAATTCCGTCCTCCCCCCAACGGAATGCCCTCGATCTAGCATGATCATATGTGAAGTCTTGGATTTGGATAAACCGTAAGCCATTGCCGTATTCCGTGTAGGATATTCAAAACTTACAACTCCATGCATCTCCGTCCGCACTATAAGGGTTGGTTGGTTAGAACACGAGTTGTTTCTTGGATGTTATGGAGGTCACTTACGAATAGTCCTCACGCACTAGGGAGATGCAAATTGTTAGCTGCGTACTTCGTGAATGAGTTCAAATTACTTTGCAGTAACTAACCTGTTGCCCACTGCCTTTCTGCAACATATGGTCCCCATCTTTTCCAGTATTTTACTCGTTTTCGATCCTCACGTAGGCGCTTCTCTTCTTCGCAAAGATGTTCAGAATTGTCGGTGACAACCATGGTTAATAAATAATATAGAAATGAGAAATTAAATGAAGCACTAATGGCAAAAAAGTGTCTGCTTAGCAATATTAAGCACGGCAGTCTATTGCTGGAGGAATTGGCTTTTTATATCTCTTATATGACAAAAACTAGCCCACGAGCAAACTTGGAATGCCGTAATGACGTAGTTAACCGCGCAGGCATAGTTACCCTTGTATATGTGGATGCAGTGGTAATGAATCTTGAAACATCTAAACGAAGATAAATACAGTGATAAGCCTTCCAATATTAACACTGGTGCGCTAATTCAGCCAATCACGAAATTAAATCTATTTCTGCTTGATATGCGTCCATTCAAGATTTTTGAAGTCTCCGATTCAGACCTTTGTCCCCGCTATTTGACGGCGGGGCAGGGAATATAGATTTTCCGACTGCGGGAAAGTGATTCGGAGATCGAAACCTCCCCGAAATTTATTTATCAGTTTCATGTCCACGAACAACCACACCGCGTAACGCCTTTTACCACCCGAATATCTTTCTGATGCTGGCGTCACGCAATGTCGGCGTCCTTGGCGGCGGCCAATTGGGCAGAATGCTCATGGAAGCCGCAAACCGCCTGAATATTCAGATGACTATTCTGGATGCCGATAACGCCCCCGCAAAACAAATCAGCGCCCACAGCGGACATGTCACTGGCTCCTTTGCTGACCGCGCATCGGTACGTAGACTTGCAGACTCGTGCGACGTCATTACGGCGGAGATTGAACATGTGGATACCTATGCGCTTGAGGAAGTGGAGGGGCAAGTCGAGGTCCAACCTAGCTGGCAAAGCATTCGAATTATCCAGGACAAATTTAAGCAGAAAGAACATCTGTCCCGCTATGGTATCCCGATGGCTGAGTATAAGGAGCTGAAATTCAATACCGTGGAGGAGTTGGAGGCAATTGGAGAAGAGCTGGGCTATCCGCTTATGCTTAAGTCGAAAACTCTGGCTTACGATGGTCGGGGTAAGATCTTCTTCTACTCCTTGTATAGTTATTATCCTACTATAGCACTGTCCAGCTGATGATGTTTTTCTTAGGAAATTATACTGTCAAGTCGAGGGCCTCAGTCCCGGCGGCTTTGGAAGCTCTAAAAAACCGACCACTCTATGCTGAAAAATGGGCAAGCTTTAGAATGGTATGTAGCGTTGAGCCTGTTTTATGGACGACAAGGGGCCTATTTTTGACATTACACAATTTAGGAACTGGCTGTCATGGTTGTCAAGACTAAGGACGGCGTTCTATCTTACCCCACCGTCGAAACCGTCCAAGAAGACTCTATATGCAAGCTAGTATATGCCCCATCAAGAGGCGTGTCAGAGGCTGTTGACAAGAAAGCCCAAGAGCTAGCAAGAAACGCAGTCGCGGCATTTGAAGGCAAAGGCGTATTTGGCGTCGAAATGTTCCTCTTAGAAGACGATTCCCTCCTGCTATGCGAACTTGCCAGCCGCATTCATAACTCAGGTCACTACACCATCGAAGCTTGCCCCATCTCCCAGTTCGAAGCTCACCTAAGAGCGATCCTCGACCTCCCCATACCCCAACAAAGTCTCGAAATCCGCCAACCGGCAATAATGGTAAACATCCTCGGAGGCTCATCACCAGACTCTCATCTCAAAGTCGCCGAGCGCGCGCTCTCAATACCCAATGCTAGCATCCATCTCTACAGCAAGGGTGCCGCCCGCCCAGGACGGAAGATGGGTCACGTTACCGTCACCGCACGTACAATGAAGGAAGCAGAGTCACTCGTCAAACCACTCCTCGGGCCCACGGACACCATCATCGCCGCCTCTACAATTCCTATCCTTTTCCACCCACCCAAGTCGAGCGCCGCCCGAACCAAACCCACCATTGGCGTAGTGATGGGTTCCGACAGCGACCTCAAGACGCTGATACCCGGCCTCAACCTTCTAAAATATACCTTCGGCATCGAGCCCGAGGTTGACATCACCTCCGCCCACCGCACTCCTGACTACATGGCCGAGTACGCCTCAACCGCCGCCTCGCGGGGCATCAAGGTAATCATCGCTGCGGCAGGGGGTGCAGCGCATCTTCCTGGCATGGCAGCAGCACATACCTCGCTGCCCGTTATCGGAGTGCCGGTGAAAGGGAGCTCGTTGGACGGTGTTGATAGTCTGTACAGTATTGTGCAAATGCCAAGAGGTGTTCCCGTTGCTACTGTGGGGATTAATAATAGCATCAATGCGGCGCTTCTGGCAGCGCGGATACTGGGTGCCTTTGATGTGCAGCTGCGGAAGAAGGTGGAGGAGTATGCGAAAAATGCCAAGGTGGAGAATTTGGATGTCAAGGGGGCGAAGATGAGGGATATTGGGTGGGAGAAGTATTTTGAGAAGATGTCGAAGTGAATGAAAGTCATGATGTATTTTAACTCCTAATGATTTGGCATTTTATTTTTAACTTTTAAGATAGACTGACTGCTGTTGATGGTTTAGACAAAATGAATATCATATTGATGAAGTCGTTGTCTCTCTTTGTAAGTATCAGACAGACTGTCGGGTCACTGAGCTCTTAAGGAACATCTCTAAAATGTATACATTGAGTGATGTTGAGAGAAGATTAAGATAGTTTAACATGATTGATTCAGAAGCTCACCATTCAGATCGTGTGTTGCAGAAGCAGCACAGCAGGCAGTGCTTCCGGTGGCCTCGTATCCAACAGCATCTGCAAAGTTCAGAACGCTGAATATGCAAACAAAAGAAAGGGTAGGAACCTACCAGATCCAATCTCGTCGGTTTAAAAGAAACCCCTTTATCTGCTTCAATTATTAACCCCCCTCCCCAATCTTCTCCACTCTCCACACTCAATCACCGACCTCATCTGCATACTGCATCCAATCCCTTTTCAATACATATTTCCTTTCAGTCGCCCTTGCACTAGTATAAATATACCATCACTCGGGGATGGCTCCAACTCGACCGGATGGTCGCCCATGGGGAGCAACCGGGATCTTCACTCTCAAGGATCCCAAGGCCAAATCCATATATTGACCGACATCGCGCCCTTGTGGGGGACAGGAGCATCCGCATGGGACAGGATTTGCGCCGATATGTTTAGTATGTGGAGCTCGCATCGGATGTGAGAATCCACCGGGGAGAGTGAGAGAGGATGGGAATGGTATAGTTTATTCCTTCCCGGATGTGGATGTGGCATGGACGCAGTGGTATCGGGCAAGTAAGTTAGTGAAAGCACTATTTCCACGAAACTAGAACTGACTAGGCCAAAAATTCCTTTTTCTGTTCGGATTTATATCAGTCATGTTCAATCGCGATGGAGACGTAGCCCTCTCGCAAACCGATCATATCATGTATCCTGGCCCATGGCTGGAGATGTTGCGGCTTCCCGTCAAGGAGAACAAAGACCGTTGTTCTACATCAACGACCAAGATCGTCGAGTTTTTCCCTCTCTGCCATCACTTTAACGAGGCAGAGTATAAACAAGACACATTCGGTTGCACAGTGCATGCCGTTTGCTGGGAGTTCTTAACCTGCGTCTTCGGCGGTGACAAAGAGATCAACCGAAAAGCTTCCCGAATTATGCCAGCTGCTACTTGAAAACATGTTGACTCCGGATGCATTGGCGCTCACTTCCAACATACGACAGGAATCCGAACACTTTCAGATATTTAGCATCTGGTCCTATCGCTACGCAGCCTATTGTATAAGTGATCTCAATATCCCGGAGCTCGCTCGCATTTATCAGGCATGTGAAATCGACAAGTCGGAACAAACAAGTTCACAAATAATAAATCAAGAAAATGTGCAATTCAATGCTCTCTACGCTCGTCTTCCCTTCGAAATCAAACTTACAATCAGCGAATATCTTACAGGCCGCAAACTAGACCGTACAGAAACTGTCAACAACATCCAGAGCTACTGGCGCAACCGCCTCTTCGCCGAATGTGGACAACACGTCCTCTTCGACGCGCATGAAATATACAGCACCGACTCCGCATCCTCTCATTCTCATTCCCTCGACTAGCTACGCGTATACAACGAACTCGTGCGCATAACCCATGGGTCCCTCGCCAGGCAGCAAGACTTTTGCCACGGCTTGCAAAACAGATGTCGCATATTCTACCAGCTGAGACGAATTAGGGAGAAGTTCGAGACTAGGAAATGGAAGAATGAATCCAAGGAGACTCCACAGACACTGCGGATTTATGGCGACTATTGTCTGCTTGTGATTAATAGTGGTGAACAGTGTTTTACGCATCAGTGCGCTGGCGGAAGAGAGATCGGCGTATGATTTTCCACCAGGGGAGAAGGTTGCTGGCTACCTAAATACATCCAGGTAAGTATCTAGTTATCTGTACGGAATAGACGCGCGCGATGATAAACTACCTATGTAGATACATAGATGCAAGGTCTTGACATCAAACCGATCCCGAATCACGTGATTAATAAGGTATATATCCTTTATTATTTAATTGATAGCTCGTTTCAACACCAACAACCAACGAAGGAATAATATATTAGACTCTATCAGACGTAGCTATCGCCTTCAGGCCCCTTATGTGTCGCTCAGCGTCTACTCTCTTCTACCCTAACAACCGGGCACGGCATTTTCCCATTCTCAATAATGCCCAGCAGACTTGAACTCCCAGCAGCATGGGCCGCTAGAGCAACAGAAACCGAGATGGACTTCCTTGACTCCTCCTTTTTCACAACCAACCTTTGAGAGCATGCCGTTGGCTGGCCCATTCAAGACCATCAAAGAGTTTCATGACTGGTTTTCCACATGGCCTCAGCTGCGGGTCCTTGGTTCATTAAAATACCCAGACCCGTATCGGGAGTTCTTACCAGATGATGGAACGATCAAGTTCACCCATGGAGACTTGCATCGAGAAAATATTATGATTTCTTCCACATCCCCGCCACGTGTCCTTGCTGTGATTGACTGGACGCACGCTGGCTGGTATCCTGACTATTGGGAGTATTGTAAGGCTATGTACACATCCGATTATGCTGGAGAATGGCGCAATATTTGGATACCCAAATTCCTAGACCAGTACGCAGCGGTGGATGCTGTGTTCGGTATATACGTCATGGCAATAGGAGCTGTATGAGATGCGGAAGAGCAGTTTGAAGGAACATAGAGGCAAATGATTGAAAGATAGTCTAGTTGCAGACTTGATCTAGCTCTCTGACTTCTTCACATACGTCCGAACTCGTCACCGACGGCAAACAGCTTCTCAAACGGAAACGCTAAAAGCGGAAAGAGTAGGAAAGAAGAGAAAGAAAAAGATGGGTCAACACAAGACCACACACCTGACCCCTCGAGCCCCCAACTCCTCCACCCAAACCCGATTACCATACCCACCGAACACTATTTCAAATTTACCTGAACCCTCCCTCTATCCCGCGCCTGTTACCCCTCTGCCTAATCCCTGGACACTCCGCAAGCCAATGCCGTGGGTCGGAGGATCACGTTTGGATTGTACAATCTCGATGGCACCTGCGTCGAGGTGCTGAAGGTGAACAAGGTGCCGAACATACTCCATTATCTATTCCTGGCACCTTTTGTTGGTCGTCTGGACACACATTTCTTGAATTAACAAACTGGCAACGAATCGAAATCTCAACAATTAACCTACATCATTAACAGGCGCTAGGAAGTTTTCGCTGATTCCCGGTGGGGGAACTTGGCTAGCTGCAACTTCTACCGCACCATTCGGTGTGGAATCTGCGCCTGGCATTTCGTTTGCAGCATCAACGATAAACTGAGAGTCTATCTGCCCAATCGGATACGTCATGTGGGGCCGCTGTGTCGCGGCAGGATTATAATTCCGCTTGAACTCAAGGGTGAAGCCGACCATAGGGAACCCAACAACATGAATAAGCGTTCCTTGACCGTCATCGGTAGCAGAGGGTACGAAAATTGCAAAATGCGCTCGCTCCGTGGGCGTGCTGCGATATGTAACAAGCGAAGCTGTCCGAGGTGCCATCGTCGAGTAGGGTAATGCAAGGGAAGCTTGGACTCTGCGTGGCGGTTGTGCTAAAGAGAAATGGCGTGGGGTATAGGTGGCCAAGGGACACTGATTGAGATGGTTTTGTGGAAGATACTCTTGAGTTACTTCATCGCCGGCACTGGGAAAGAACTGAAATATTCGACTCAGAGACCGAAAAATAGAAAAATGTACGGCGAAGAATCAGAAAAAAAAAAAAAAAAAAAAAAAGAATAGAAAGAACAGAAAGGGATGCAGCTTTATTTGCTATATTATGCTTCCATATGGGAATGCTGCACCTGCCATGTTTGAGAGATGCTGAGCTCACGGCTACATCGCTCTTTGAAAGCTACTTCTCAAGGCAACAAGGCAACTATATATGTCTGCCTCTTATGGCTTCTGCCTGATACAACTTTAGATTTGATCAATCAGCTGCTTCCATTTTCGATTCCAGCTTATGTACAGATGAACTAGTAGATATTATTGAGGGGGGGAAACAAATCAGCTATGGGGCAACAGATAATCGCATGCGGTGCATAGATAAAAGACCTTAAAACCATCAAAAGTCGAAAGGAGACATAAAAGAGGCGGACGTTGAGAGAAACAGAGAGAAACTTGTTGCATGCGTATGTGTGGGACAAAGAGTGACAAGAGAACTTTGCGAGGTGGGGTGAGAGGGAGATGGAGACGGGGGAAATAATACTATTATTAAAAAAAGGTAATATAAAGGATAGAAAGAAAAACATCAAGGAAAATGAATGAATCAATGAAATGCTGCGGGTATTCCAACAAAAGTTGATAAACGATTGAGAAGGGTTTAAATGGAAGTAGAAAAAACCACTAAAAATAGGTTAGGCGCCTTCAACGAGGGGATGGGGTATATGGAGTAGAGAGGTATGTACGACGCATCATGAGGCGTTGAGTCGATGACTAGTTGGAATATAAAAGCAGCTAGATAAAAAGGGGGGAAAAAAGGAAGGAACAAGCAAAAAAAGGAATCAAAAACCGTATCCTGGAATAATCTTTGAAGCAAGCTGTTGCAAGAAAGCAGGGTAAAAAGGGGGGAGGGTATTCTGCGTGCTGTTCGCAATCAAAAATAAAGTAGTTCTTAATTCCTACGGCGGCTTAACGGCGGCGGACGCCCAGCTGCATTCGACGGTCTTGAGACAGAGAGACAGGAACAAATTGGTTGTGAAAAGAAAATAAAGAATGAAGAAGTCCCCCTTCTCGTTAACATTGTCCCTGTTACGAATTTCGATCTATGCCCTTCTCCTTCTCTTGTGTCTCGCTTCTGGTGGCACCGTCGTCGCGATTCGCGCTGTCGTCGGCATCGCTGGACGTAGCTGCTGAATTCGAACCATCCGTGAATCCTTCGTCCGATTGGTGGCTTTCTGAAGTAGGAGATGATAATGGCGACTGACCATGTCTTTTCTCCGCATCCTGGCCTGATGGGAATGCTCCTACCATGGCGCCTTCTCTTCGATCGGGGCCGTGTTCTGCAGTATTGGAAGATTCTTCCTCTGGGGAGACGGATCGGGAACTTGTTTCTTTCAGGCGGTTTTCAGCCTCCCGGATTCTTGCTTCCAGAGCCTCAAGCTCGCGGTTTTGAATCGTGACCATTTGTTTCCTGGAAAACCATAGAAAAATAAGTATCAGTAAATGCGGAGAGGAAGAACCCGCAGAAATATGTGCCCCCCAGGATGTAGTGGGGTGTATTTGAATATTGATTTGTGTTTAAAAATCGCAGTTGTCGCCATGATATCATTTTTAGACAGCTAGAGAGCTGATTGAATGTTGGTAGGCGTACTTATAGTGAACAGATTGTGTCAGGCTGTCGACCTCACTATCCAGCATGAAGGCGTTATCAAGGGCGGCGGCCAGAGAACGGGCCATGGTACTGCGTTGCATTGGTCAACAAAGCTTCATGAATAGAAAAATGTAGAGCAGATAGCACGAACGATTGAGGACGTCCAGTAGGCTTCCATTCTTCCTCTATGTCCGACATGATTGGCGGCGTGTGTGGTCGACAAGACAGTCGCTGGGTGAAGTTGGTGGAGTTTTGAAAGGGGCGTTTGTCGCTTGGAGATTAAAGAGAGAGAGAGAGAGAGAGGGAGAAATGCGGTGGTGATAGATGAGACCAGAGCCAGCTGAGAATCCAGGCGAAATAGTTTGCTTTCACAGAGAGATAGATGGATGGATAGAGAGGGGGATGGGGGATGGTGGGAGGTGGGAGGTGGGAGAGTTCCTGTGAGTTAAATTAAAGTTGTTAGAGACGCGAGACCTCAAGTGAAGCATGACAGCTAGATTAGTTAGTACATAGCAGCCCCAAGAGGAAAAAAACAAACCCTACCTATATTAGCTTAGTTACTAACTTAACTAGCTTGTGCTGGGACCTTGACGGAGCAAACACCGCTACTTGGAGTATGGGCCG
The DNA here is from genome assembly GCA_002572855.1 of [Emmonsia] crescens. Taxonomy (NCBI): domain Eukaryota; kingdom Fungi; phylum Ascomycota; class Eurotiomycetes; order Onygenales; family Ajellomycetaceae; genus Emergomyces; species [Emmonsia] crescens. The sequence continues at coordinate 113,718 of PDND01000004.1, forward strand.
CAAGCTCTCTTCTGGTAGGCTGGCCAGACAACACCATCAGCGACTAGTCGACGGGGAGAGCTGGGCGGGGTGATCAAAAGGGTAAAAAGGGTAAAAAGGGGGAATTAATCTGGCATTTCTCCAGTGTTTGTTGACTTTTGTTGACTTTTGTTGATTCTCCTGAGCAAAAAAGTTGACTCGGCGCGCCGAGATCCCGTGACTAGCCCCTGAGACAACATTGCTGACTCAGTAAATGTCACCTGACCTCTCTCATCCCACGTGACTATCTCGCCTTCCCATTCGCCGTCTTTTTTTTCTCTCCCATCGTCATGAGTTCGACTTTCAACATCCAAGAAACGCCGATTTCTATCGATTTTCCATCACCAGGTTCTGCCAGGAGACTCAGCTGCCGTCACCACGCCTCACTTCATTCTCTTATTCTCTCAGGCGACATCCTGGTGTGTTTGTGGCTGTTGGAAAACATCGTGATGGTCTAAAGACAAAAAAACACGCGAGCCCTTCATACCCCAGGTACCCAGTCACCAGTACCTCTACCTGACCCACGGACTACTCCCACCGTGGCTCCCATCGTCAAGGACAACAACGCCCTGTCTGGTCGACTTGACTGGCAATGGGGGATGCCTTCATTGTCGTCCTATACTCCTTTTGAATCGCTTCTGTTTTTCCAATTCCTCAACACCCTTGACTCTCGACCGTCCAGCTTCGCGCCAATTTCAGAGGTTCTGACCAACAATTCGTTCGTCCGCCAAAATGCAACCTTCGACAAGGCCAGACTGACTCCCCAGGCTCTAGAAGAGCTTTATACAGATCTGGTACAGGAAGAGCTGCAAAAAAGAGAGGGAACACCATCGGGAAATGGCTTAAATGGGTACAGCTCGGATGCGGTGAACTCGAATCCGAAGAAAAGGAAGATACAGGATCCGTCGTCCAAACAGCTGCTCGATGGCGCTTCGTATTCTACAGTGATTCCTACCCTTGTTGCTCGGTTATATGCTAGGTATAAGGAACGCGCGACGCGGGAGATTCAAGAAGAGGAAAGGAAATATACTAAAATTAAAGATGAGATCAAGAGGTTGGAGAATGGGGAGCATTCTCAACATACACTTCCGATGATAGACGGTCCATCGGCAGCTCCCCAATTGTCTGAAGAAGCGGCACAGCCAAAGCCTTCACCGACACAACAGGTGACGGTTGCTCCCGGCGTCAATGTTCAGCGAGGACGGGACCAGGCCCTCGAGCAGGTGCAGGCTGCTAAGACAACAAAATACCCACAACATGGTTTGGTAGAGGGGCAGGCAGCTGTTCAGCAAGCTCTAAAAGCTGAGGGCAAAAGTGCAAATGCACCTGTTTCAAGTAATACATGGTTCCCTCCGCAACTTCCCCAAGCGCAACAAGGGCAGCAGACTGGCCCGCAGGCTATCTCGCAGAATATCCCACCCCGTTCCATTGCGCCAAGTCTGGCAAATGGGAGTACTTCGATTCTTGCCTCTCAGGATCAAATCCATGGCCATGGCTCGCTATATGCTACCTCCAGGCCAGGTCAATCCGGGGTAAAAACTCCCACAATACCTCAAACAGGAACTGGGCGAGCAACAGGCCAGGTATTTACCCCGATCACATCAGCTACTCCGCAAGCCACACTACCGTCGTTACAACCTACATCCACTGCTACAAGTGCGCAACAACAGCGTACCACGGTCACCTTCCAAGCCGTTCAATATTCCCCTCCCCAGGCTCAAATGACGCAGGCGCCTCCAAGCGCAAATTTTCAGCAGCCATGGTCCCAACAACCTAGCCCATCAACCCCGTATGCGCACGTGTCCCCTTACGCCAACGTGCCTTACTCGAACAGCCAGCTTACGGGCAAATCTCCTCTGCCGCTCGGTCAGCACAGTCCATATGTCCAGCCAGACACAGGCAAACCTTTCCAAAGCCCATATGGACCTCCGCTGGGGTTGCCTCAGCAGTTACAAAACGACGCTAGAAGTCGAACTCCCTCGCGCGAGCCACATCCAGCAACCCCAGTCAGTACTACTGGCCCCAGTGGACTGGATGGCCTTACTCCGTCATTTTCGGCAGCCCTAAACCGGAGGCCGCCTCGACCGTCTGTGGATACTTCTGGTTCTCTCACTCCCTGGAAAAAGCCGAGTCCGATTGTCATATCCAAGTCCCCTGGGTCTCCATTACGGCCTCGACCTGAGGATGTAAGCCCTATCAGCGAAAGAGCGCCGTCACCAACGTTTGAGATTGAGATGCCATCGATATCGAAAACCCGCTTTAAGGATCAAGCGGTGCATGCTGACGTTGACTCAGGCCCGGCAGGGAACACTCGTCAAAGGAAAGTTACACCAGCACTTAGAGGCAGGGCAACTGCTAGCCCGGTATCTTCTCCCGCCCGTGCTACTCGAAACCAGAGCCGTGGTGCTCGATCCAATATATCTCGTGACGATGGGTCGATCACCGACTCTGGCTCTGTTACTCAGCGTAAAATAAAACATGAAATGCCAAGCACCCCTGCTGGAATCTCAGATGATACGGAAGTGGAACTACGAGCATCAAGGCGACTAAAAGCCCCCAGCCAAGCGCAAGCAGACGAAGGCGTATCGAAGGGAAGAGGGAAAAGAAAGCGGGGGCCAAGCGAAGCATATGCTTCGGAAGATGTGACTCAACCACCTACTCGACAAGCGCCGCAATACGTACAATGCACCCGCAACTTCCCACGAACATGTGCACCCATAATGAACGACATCGCATCTCATAAATATGCGTCCATATTTGCAAAGCCACTAACAGAGCGCGACGCTCCGGGTTATAAGAACCTCATCTACCGGCCCCAGGACATTAAGTCTATAAAATCTGCCATTCATCAAGGAAGCAAATCCGTAACGGCTGCCACGGAGGCTGTAAATACTCCCGGTGGAGAAAACGTCGAGTCTCCCGGCCCTGGCCCAGGATTCGGCACCCCCTCGAAAAGCAACGGCCTGTTCCTAAGGAGAACCGCAGAGCTTATCCCACCCAAGGGCATCGTCAATTCAGCACAGCTGGAAATGGAACTTGTGCGAATGTTCGCGAACGCGGTGATGTTTAACCCGACATCGGATAAAACGTTCGGGCCATCTTTCCCGATGCAGAGCGACTCGGCCTCTCGGGAGGGGACGCAGGTTTCAGACATTGATGAGGGCGGTATCATCAATGATACGCTGGAGATGTATGATGATGTAGAGAAGGCGGTCTCGAGGTGGCGCGCGGCGGAGCGGGCTGTTGACGACCTGGGTGGTAAGAGCATGTTATCCCTGCGAAGAGGTAGTGCGAGTGATATTAATATGGACAGCGCGGACGAAGTGAAGTGAAACGACATGTGTAATGTAAATTCTTATTTTCTTCTTACTTTCTTTTTTCTTCTCTTTTCTTGGGAACATTGAATGAAACAATCCAAAAATGTTCTGGCTAGCAAGGACTTTGCGAGTGAAGCAGTGCTATTATATTGTAATTAATACGCGCAAAAATAAAAAGCAGCTACCTCCTACCTACGGACGGAACTTGCTTTTTATTTTTCATGTCACGAACAAGCCTTTTCTCTTGTATAGCACGTAATTAATCCGTGTATAAGTTCATCTAAAATTCATACTCACATCTACACCCCGAACACCGACACAATCAAGCAGCAGATTTCACCGCCACCTCCGGCCTCGTCCTTCCCAACCCATCCTTCGCATAAAAATCCATCGGATACACCCCGCCATTCCCCTCATCCCACCCCTGCCTCTCCCCAAGAGCCACAAGCGCCTCATACGGCGTCAACAAGGGCCGCGAAAACGCATACCCCCAATCAATACTCAATCGCGGACACGCAATCTGCACCCAGCACTCCACATCCGGCATCGTAGCCAGCTTCCCCGGAAAAATCTCGCTAAGAAGTAAATTTACAAAGGGTATCCCGCGCTCATCCAACTGCTTCTCAATCATAGCCATGGTATGCGGGTTTCCCTGCCGACCCAGGGCTCCCAGGATGATCCCCCATTTCCGCGCGGTTCTGGCAGCGTTTATCGCGTCGCGGCGTAGGGTGAGCATTTCGTCGTGGTTGTAGGATTCGCGGGATAGGGTACGGGAGTAAGGGTCGTAGCGGTAGGCGGGGAGGGTTGGGTTGTGGATCATGGCGGATTCGAGGTGGAAGCGGCCATCGCCGAGGTAGAGGAGGATGTCGACTTGGTCCAGGGGCAGTTTGGGAGAGGTACAACCTAGGATCTCACCTTTGCTGAGCGGGGTGATCTGCGGGACGAGGATGGAGTAGCCAGCCTTTTCGAGGGTAGGTTTGAGCCCGTGGAGGGTTGCATTGAATTGGATTGTGCCGACGACTGCAATGGTTTTCCCCGCTGGGAAGTTCCTTTCTAGTGTGGCGATTAGGTGTTGTGTGTCGATGCTTATGTCAACGAAGATATAGAGGGTTTTAATGGTGGTGACGTCGACGGGGATCAGACAGCTGTGCGCATAGTGGACGAGTAGGTCACAGCCTAGAGCACGCGCAGTGTAGTCGTCTATACAGCAAGCGCCGTATGTGACGTCGCCCATGATTAGGGTTTCGATCCCCGGGCAGAACTGAGTTAGGATGTCGGATATTGTGGTTGCGAAGAGGAGGAGGCCTTCTGGGAATTGCAGGGCTACTCGTTTTGCTCCGGATGTTCGTATTCGGTGGATGGTTTTGGGGATTTCGAAGGAGTAGTTTCGTGGGAGAAGGGAGATTGCGGCTTTGATGCCCTCATCATCTAAGATTTCGACTGGGACTTGGTTTAAGGCTCGGGGAGCTCTTCGGGGTCGGGCTAGAAACATTGTTAGTCTATGGATAGGTACCGCTGGGAAATTTTAATGGGAAACGGGGACATACCTTGCTGAAGGGAAGTTATATTCGAAGTTTGAGAATCCCCATCCTTCTGACCCTGTGCCTGAGCATCCGCAGTCTTTCGACCCACGAACCTCTTCTTTGGCTGGCGTGTATGATTCAGGGGCTTATCAGCGGCCGATGATGGCGGGGTGTCCAGCGGGGCAGTATTGTCAACCATGATGGAGACTTATAAATACGAAGGGCGGGAATATGTTAATGTACAGGAGTTCTCATATGCATATCCGCATAGCACACATGAAGTAGCTTTGAAGATATTTCAGTATCCAATATATATCTATCCCTATATCTATCCAGCATATCAAAATCGCCAGAGGTTGAAATATCTTTTTGGCGGCGAGCAATGATGACATAATACACATGTCCCAAATCAGACTTACAACGGCAGAATATTGGCAAGGCATGTCGGTGAGAGTTTACGGCTTTTAATTGGCTGAAATGGTCTCCGCACTTTTCTCCGCCGTGATTTGATCACGTGCTCCCCCGCTAGTTTCTCCGCTCTGCTTTTGGCCGGCTTCTTTTTCCCCGCGGCAAGGAGAATGAAAAACATCCACAAGTATTAATTCATCTTACGACGGTGCAAACGCTGATATTCAACCATGTTCACCTCCGCAAGGGCTACCTCTAGGCTCTGCCAGGTTCTCCGGCACCAGAGACCGTACCGCCTCTTTTCCACAGAAACTAGTTTTGCTGGAGACCATGTTCGCATCGTTGAAGTTGGCCCCCGAGATGGGTTACAGAATGAGAAGAAATCAATTCCTTTAAGCACAAAGCTGGACCTCATTGAAAGACTAGCGAAGACGGGATTGACCACAATCGAGGCTGGCTCGTTTGTTTCGGAGAAGTGGGTGCCACAGGTTCGTAGTTTGTCCGATGTTTATCGCCTTATTGCGCGGTTCCCCCCCAGTATATTATTCCCATTGATATTTACTATTCGAATTATATACTAACATCCCCTTCTGCTCAATTTATAGATGGCCAGCACACCGGAAATCCTATCATACCTCCTCAAAACACCTCCCAAGTCATCCCACTCGATTGCATATAATTACCTAGTCCCCAATATCAAGGGACTCCAAAACCTAGTTAAAATCATGGAGGCTGATAGCCCACCAGTCTCGAACGCTTCCAACTCCAACGCACTTCCAAAACCCTCGACCGAAATCTCCCTGTTTGCTGCTGCAACCGAAGCGTTCTCGAAAGCGAATACAAACTGCACCATTGAAGAGTCTCTCGAACGCATCCGACCCATAGTGTCACTTGCCAAGGAGAAAAACATTCGCGTTCGTGGATACGTATCTGTGGCCCTTGGATGCCCCTATGAAGGCCCCGATGTCTCTCCTCACAAGGTTGCCGAAATAACAGCCACTCTGCTCGAGATGGGCGCAGACGAGGTCTCTGTCGCTGATACTACGGGAATGGGTACTGCACCACGGACATTAAAACTGTTACAGACCCTTACTTCCGCTGGCATTGCCAATAATGATCTCGCCCTCCACTTCCATGACACGTACGGACAAGCGCTCGTAAACACCATTGTCGGGCTGGAACATGGTATCCGCATCTTTGACAGCAGCGTGGGTGGACTTGGCGGCTGTCCTTACTCGAAGGGGGCTACTGGAAATATCTCCACGGAGGATCTCATCCATACCGTTCACAGTCTTGGAATGCGGACGGGGATCAATCTGGAGGAGGTTTCCAAAATTGGCGCGTGGATTAGCAACGAACTAGGCAGGTCGAATGATAGCAGAGCGGGCAAAGCTACTATGGCTCGACTTCAAAATTAAGATATGTATATATATATATATATAATTCCTCTCTCTCATTTTGTCTGTGGAGGGCTTATGCTTCTGCGAGATTGGTGGCTCCACACTTCCTTGATATCCAGGCCTATGATCAATCAATCATGATGCCAACCTCCAGACATGAAGCTCTCTTTCGATCCTGTTTTTTTTATATCTTCTCCTGGGGTCAAAACATTACATGCATACGAGCGTGAAGCGGTATTATATTTTCTGGTTTTTTGCTTTCCCCTTTTTCTTCCTGGCATTTTCATATACTGTAAATATATAAATTCAAATGGCAACCGGCTGCAATTTAATTTCGGCCCCCTGGGCCCCAGTGGCGGTTTACAAATAAAATATATGCGAATATATGATCGGCTTTGGCGGTTCTTCCAAAATAGTAACTAGTTGTCTTCAATAATATATAAGCAAACACAATAAAATAATACACATCAAGAAGCAAAGAGACAGAGGTATATTTTACATAACGTCTTAGGCATCGATGATAATGCGGTTTCCCCACCCTTTTTAACAAATACCTCCAGATTCGATTGCGAGAGAGAGAGGAAAGAGAAAAAGGACCAGTCGTGGATCTGCAAAAGGGGGTAAATAAAAGAGATTTTTTGCTTTGAAAAGGTTCGGAATGTCGACTCATCCACTTTGGGTATTTTGTAGCTGTAGGTCGCAAACATACGCGTCCGTGTCCGTTGGTTCCTAACCAGAGGGAAGGGGTTGAGAATTTTGTCAACAACTTCCCCAGTAAAGCCGGCATTCTGATAGCCCCCCTCCAATATGCCAGTCAAATACGAACGGCGCTCTCGAAAGCGGCTGACGGCGCTTCTGTAGTCCGCTGGACATTCCCCCTTGGCTAAAATGTTCCAGAATCCCAGAATGCAAAAATGGCAAAAGCGATGACGACCAGCTTTTGTTCATGCGCGCCTCCATTTTATTTTTATATTCAAAAATCCGTAACTCTCCCATTAAAACTCCAATCTCCCTGCGCACCCCATCTCAACGGCTCATTCTTCGGACCCCCAACCTCACCCGTCTTGGGGTTTGTCTCCCCTTCAAACTCGGGTTTCGCCCCGCGGAAAAGATCTGGATGTAACTCCTCGCCCGATTCGGTGACCTCAATTTGTGGGCTGGCTGTTGACAAGGAGGAAGGGGAAGAATCTCCTGACTGGGGGGATTGGTTGATTTTTGGAGCTGATCGTGGCGTGCTAAAAGCGCCGGTTGACTGTTTTTGGAGGTTTTCGAAAATTTCTTGTTCTTCCTTTGGGAGACGGGGTGGAGAGGGTCCATTTCCGAATTGGCTGTTAGCATCATCGCTTTTGACTTGCAGGGTGGTTGAGAATGTTCGAGTCGGGCGGAAGGGATGGGAGAGGTTGCGGAGAAGGATGGTGGGCCGGAGGGGGCGGAGGGTAAAGGAGTATGCCATGGTGGGTGTGGCCGGTGGAGATATAACCTGATGACCAGTGAGATGTAGCAGCAATCGATATATAGTAAGGATAAATAGACTACTGCTGAAGCAAGTCCGAGAGCGGAAGATTTTTAAAATTTTTAATGTATGTCTTGTCGTCTTAGATGCGATAAAGATCTTGCCGAGGTGACAGGAATATTTTTGATCCGATCAGATAAGATCTTCTTTTTTCCACATGAAGTAGGTAGTCATCGATCCGCATTCTTTTTACCGCAACTCCACTCTCACGACAACTACCAATTGACCTTGAACTTGCGCCGGTTTACATTTAGAATTGGCTTGTGGAAGTATCCGAATTTTCCAACCTGGTAATATGGCTTTCCGTGCTGCTGCACGGCGAATCCGGCCATGCGCTCGATCAGCTCGATCATTTGCGGAGCCCAAGTCACACTATCAATGGAGGCATGCGTCGACGAAGTCGGCAGCGGAGAAGGCCCGGGTAGGTATATTTTGTTACTTGTTGCCATCCTAAGAACCGTTGGGTTAACAGACAGGTGGTAGAATACAGAAACTCCCTCCCATGGCGATCCAGCGCCCGACTCTACTTCCGCAACCTTCGTGGGCCAGCGAGCGCCTTTTATGGTCCCAACCTACGTACGGCCGTCTCCCGTAATAGATTCAGGTAAAGGGTGTTATCTATGGGACATGGAGCAACGAAAATATCTAGACTTCACAGCTGGCATTGCTGTTACATCCCTGGGTCATTCTGACCCTGGGGTGGCAGAAATCATATCACAGCAGGTTAGTAGATACTCCAATTGACACCCAAGAGTGCGCCAAAAAGTTAACATGCATATCTATCTAGTCCAGGATGTTACTCCATGCATCAAATCTCTTCCACAACAAATGGACCGGCACCCTTAGCCAGCTGCTGGTCACTTACACCCTCGAGTCTGGCGCAATGCGCGGCGCCAAGCAAGCCTTCATCTGCAACTCCGGCACCGAAGCCAACGAGGCCGCCATCAAATTCGCCCGGAAAGTCGGCCACAGCCTCGACCCTTCCGGTGCCAAATATGAATTCGTCTCCTTCTACAACTCCTTCCACGGCCGCACCTACGGAGCTCTTTCCGCCACGCCAAACCCCAAATACCAAGCCCCCTTTGGTCCCATGGTCCCCGGCTTCAAATACGGCACATACAACGACATCGCCCAACTCCCCACTCTTATCAACGAGAAAACCTGCGGTGTAATCGTCGAGCCCATCCAGGGTGAAGGTGGAGTGCACAGCGCGACGCCAGAATTCCTCAGCGCCCTGCGCGCCCGCTGCGACGAAGTCGGCGCGATCCTCATCTTCGATGAAATCCAATGCGGCCTCTCCCGTACCGGCTCCCTTTGGGCGCACGCACACCCCACCTTAGAACCGAAAGATGACTCCCTCCCTGCGCACCCAGATATTCTCACCACGGCGAAGGCGCTAGGCAACGGCATCCCCATCGGTGCCACCATCGTCTCTGATAAAGTCAGCCGGCACATCAAGACAGGCGACCACGGTACGACGTTTGGCGGGAACCCGTTGGCCTGTCGCGTGGCACAACATGTTCTGACCCGGCTGGCGTCCAGCGCCTTGCAATCTGCTGTACGCTCGCGGTCCGCGACGTTCGTATCGGGGCTAGAGCAGTTGCGGAAGCGATTCCCAGATGCTGTTGGGGATATTCGCGGGCGAGGGTTGATTTTGGGATTGCAGCTTGCAGAGCCGTTTAAGGGGATGGTAGGAGACATTGTGACCGAGGCGAGACAGAGGGGGTTGCTAATCATTACGGCTGGTGAGGGGTGTTTGCGATTTGTGCCGCCGTTGATTATTGCAGATGAGGAGATTAGGGAAGGGTTGGAAATTCTTGGAGAGGCGATGGAGGTGGTGTTTGCGAGGGCCGCATGAGAGGTTTATATATTTCCCGTCGAATTGGAAGTTCAGGCGATTGGTTATAGAATGACGTTTTTTTCAGGGATAGATAAAAAGGCTTAGGTACCTTTGTTATAATAATACTATTAATTTCGATCTGATTATTTTCATAATCTCCCCTTTCACTTGTCCCTGGCTTTCTTTTGTTCTGTTCTCTGTTTAGGTGTATACATACATCTAGGTAGGGTGCAATTTGCGATCATACTAACCCAGCCTGCCCGATGTAATCCGCGCCTAAACCCCCATAAACAATCGTCCTACACCACCACAAAAGTGCGATTCATGTAATAATTTAAACTTCACCTAGCAATCTCACCGTGTGACTTCAAACTATATACGTATAAAGGAGTTCAATATACCGATGTGGACAAGAATCTTTCATCAAACGGAATTCCATCCTCTTAGATCTGCCCGCGAAAGACTCCTGGTATGTGATGACAGCGTATGATGGGCCATCAGGGGCAATAATCTGAAATTAATGATGAACACATGATTAATATTGGCGTATATATATACTTATATCTATAGGTAAATAACATATACAAACATACATAACAAACACACGTCTAAACAATATCATGCTAAAATCAAGCACTCGCAATGCAACTTAAAAAGAGAAAAAAGAAACCCCACAGTGGAAATGGAAGAAACAAATGGTTTTTTGGTTGACATGTTCTGTAAATGCTCCCTTTTCAGTCAAATTCTAAGGCGTCCTCGCCCCCTCCCCGATCCCCATCAACCCACCTGCCAACCCATTCATGCGCCTCCCCAACAAATCCTCCTCGCTGGGCAAGCTTGTCAGGCTCAGTTCACGTTGCAAAGATATTTTCATCATGGGCTTGCGCCAGGGGGGGATAATTTTTTCGTTTGCATCGACGTCATCGCCGTCGCTGTGGGTTGGGTCGTTGTTATTGCTATTGTTGCGTACGCGGTTTCCGTTGGTTTTATTATGTTGGACGGAAGGGGATGAGGAAGTGGGTGAGAGAGCGCTGGAGCATGGCTTTGTTGTGTCCCCGTTTAGTTGCAGCGGCTGCTGCACTCTCCCGGTACTATTTCGAAGTGCAGGGCGGGGGGTGGGATCAGTTTTAGCGGGGCTAGGACTTTCGCCCTCAAGGACAGCGACGGAATTTGGAGACGGGAAATCGGACATTGGGCGGGAAGGCGGTGAGGTTCCTGCGCGCGTTGCCGTACTGCTTTCTCGATGTAATAAGGAGGCATCCGCTGGGGATCGAGCAGAAGACGATGAGGAGGACAATGGCGATGGAGCAGCAGCAGACGCGGACTTTCCTACAAGCGAAGCTGAGGACCGCTTCGTCATGCTCAGTCTGGTCATTTCCAAAGGCCTATCTTCATCTCCCGATGACTCACCCGTCAACCCTCGTTGGTGATGTCGGGATCCATTATCATCCGCTTTGCTTCTTTGAGTAGTCCCTGGTCTAGCTGCCAGTATCGTGGACGTTGTTGATGATGAGTTGGCTTTGACGGCCTCTGAGCTCGTCCCTTGTCGTCGACGAGACGCGAGAGACATCATCGAGGACGCCATAAGATCCCGTTCAGCAGCAGTGTTTCTTTCTGCAGCATTCGCAAAGAGCTCCTGGATCCACCATGAGCAGCGGAAGATTTGTTTCCATGCCTCGGGGAAAAAAGAAGGAAACTGCAAAAATCCATGCGAAATGCCAGGTATCAGAGAGACCTCGACATGCGCCTTCTCATCAAACTTAACCTTCGACTTCTCAAGCCCTAGCTCTTGTCGTTCGCGGAACCGATGCAGTTTCGCCCGGCGGATGCGGCCCGCAAAAATCACAGTATCGTCAACGAGCGGGTCTCGTTCCCCTGTTAGGAAATAGGTTTTGGGAAAGCGAGCTAGGAGCTCTTCCGGAGCGAGAAGCGGGGAGAGGAGGAAGTCTGTGCTGAAGTCCGGACGGTTGTATGGGCCGATGTAGAGGATTATCATGGCACGCATCATTTCAGGGGTCAGGATGCGGTCGTTGAAGTATGAGATAATGGAAGAGACAGCGAGGCGAGTTTTGATCTGCTTGGGGTGTGTGTCGGCCATGGCCACGACTTGGGAGGCAGTGTTTTCTGGGACGGGTTTATCTATGTTTTTAGTGTCTAGTACTGGGTCACATTCCTCGTGTATCACGCCGGCGTGCTGCTGGGCGAAATAGTCATGGACGACTGGAGGGCCTGGGATGCTGTTGTTTGATAGGCGGGAAGTAGCCGGGGTTAACTTGTAGTAGTCCTCACTTTTCCTTCGGAGGATATTGCGATTCGTCTCTCGCATTCCTCGCTCCCGGATCAATGACATTTCCTCGTCCGTCATCCAACTACCGATATTCATATCTAATGACGGATATATGAGCACCAGGCCAGCCGGAGGAGGTAGCGAGTCCTCTCCCCGCCATTTCCGCGCATCCGTGTTCCCCGACTGGAGTACCATCAGCGTGAGAGCAGCAGCCAAGTTCCCGCCAGCACTGTCACCCGTGATGACAATGTTGGGACGGACTTTACCACTTAGCCCCATGCAACGACCACGACTACTGATGATAGTGTGATAAACATCATAGCACTCGTTCAGGGCATACGGATACGGATGTTCAGGTGCCTTTTTGTAATCCAAGCTCAGGACCGGTACGCCCGTCCTACCAGCCCAGGCAAGAAGTTTATCATCACTCACCCGTGGACCCATAGCCACAAACCCGCCACCGGGGATATCTAGGACTATATTAGTCTGGTTCTTTAGCGTACTGATTGGGCCATTATAATAGAGCCATGCAACACACGGCTCCTTGTACGACGATTCTTTCGGTCTCGGAATCCGAATCTGAACCGGCGCATAGTCCATTAGGCGTGGACGGAAAAGCTTTCCGAGGAATGATAGGTATGGTGTCGTAGCTTTGTTCCAGGATACTCGCAGATGCTCCACTGTCAACACAGCTCTAACCTTCCGGACCTTCTCATCTGCATGCTCTGCGGCAATAAGATAGTAAAATGAGAAGACGACGGATGCTAGGTCCCGTAGCCACTTCTTCTTGATGTTCATCGCCGTCCAAAACCCGGCATCCAGTGCGGTGGTTATCCAAGTGGCACGGAAGTAGGACCGGGAATATAGATTTGCGAGAGGCTCGGGAGACTCGAGACCAACCAGCTTGGCAAAATTCCGGGATAGATACAACCCCAGGAAGGTCATGACGGTGGCTTGCCATGGAGTGACTCGCTTGTACAAGCGGGAGGACAGGAGGCGAATACCAGGCGGGCCATGGTTGTTTCCTCTGCAAAATGACATGATATATGTCAGTCAATTTAATTTTGTTGAAGGACAGGGATGGCCAGATCTGACCAAACTCCCGTGAATTAAGAAGAAATGATACCAAACACGCACCGCAGGAGGTATAAGAACCAAAAGGAAACAACCGCAAAGACCTGTATCTTGCGAAACTGGGTCGATGGCCTACCCAGGACATGATCTATATACGAGTACATCAGTCACGAACACTCTAGAGACAACAGATAATAGATGAAAACAACAATAACGTACCTATCATCTTGGCTTTTTTTTAATCCAAGACACCGAAACTCGTATAGCGGGGTATCCGTATATGTTCCCTTTATTGCAGAGGTAGAAAACAAACAACACAGAAGAGAAATCAATTAATCCAACCCCGGCAGCCCCCTTTTTTAAAAAAATTTAAAACGAATATAAATCCTTCATCCAATCCAACTTCCCAGTAGGATCCCGAAATAGCCCAGAAATCCGCTCCCCGTAACACCGAAGAATGTCTACGCCGTCTATCCCGAGAAATGCGCCGCCTATTCTGCTACCGCTGTAGACCCAGGTATGTTGCGCCACAGTAGGGGATCTGGACAGATTTGGACCTGTTGAGCGGGCCTGAAATGAAGGACAGAGATGGGGCCAAATATTCAGATAAAATCGGGGGTTCGAACAATTGTATCTATGTGAAGGGAAGGGATGAAGTTATGAATGTGATATAGAGGCGAATATTGGTGTCAAAGGATACAAATAACCAAGAAGAATATGAAGAAGTTAAAAACGAGTAATCAATCGTCGCATCATTTACCCCGTATCCATCCAGATATCCCATATATCCCATATCCCCATATCCCCATATATTAACAACATTTTAATCCTCTATAAAAAATAAAAAATGTCCCTCCATAACCACGTTTCATCGTCATCATATAAAGCATGTGATTGCCTGGCATGTGAAAAATTATAATATCCCCCTGTTACGCCGTCCTGTAATTTAACCTGTAATACACGTGGCATTTATTTCAGATGTTGTATCGTTTTATCACCACTTCTCACAGATTAGTAATGGTAGCCCTTGTGACCTTTCTTAGATAGAAGGGGGCGTTTTATGGAGTGGCTGGCAAAATTATACGACTGGATAGAAAGAGCCGCTATGATAAAATTGAAAATAAATCCCAAGAAGAACATGATACGGCATGTAAATGTTTGTTACTGGAATGGGATGTGATACGCTGTCCTCCAAGCGCCGTGTGGATTGCTCTGAATAACAAAGAAAACAAAAGTATATGCCCACAAAACTCCTCGTCCGAATATATACCACTCGCTACTCATATACTCCGTAGTGAACGAAAGAAAGTGCTATTTGCCAAATGTGGGAATCGTAGATGAATGGAGAAAAAGCGAAAGGAAATGCAAACAACACGGGCAAATCACCATCCCTATTCCACATTACAACTCCTTACAGTAACCCCTCCCCCTCTTCACCTGCCAATCACATAGCCAAACCTCCACCACCATCCCCAGAAACCCTGCCACACAGATACCCCCCGAATCACTCACCGTCGTCGCGCCCAGCGAAAACTCCCGGTCTTCCTTAGGTACCCGGTCTGAGATCTCCGCAAATGTATTCACATATACCAACCCGCCCAGCAACCCTTCCCAGAAAATTATGAGGAATATGATATATACGTTAGGAATAAAGTTGAACAGAGCGTGGAGGATGAGGACGCCCAGGTTGATTATTTGCAGGAATGAGGGAAAGTAGAGGTTGTGGATGCGGAAGAAGGGTGTGGAGGAGCGCGAGATGAAGACGCCGATTTGGTAGATGGCGTTGTAGGCTGGGTAGAAGGCGCGGAAGTGGTTGAAAGGTGTTTCTTTGAGGGGGAAGAGGAGTGTTGGGGATACTCCTTGATTTATCGTGTATTCGGCGATGTAGACTAGGAGGAGGGGGAGCATGCTAGATAGAGTTGGGGAGAGTTGGTTAGAATGAGCCTATGGTTATTTTGGGAAGCAGGTGGGTGCCTTGGCCCACTTGATAAACCGTGATAGCGACTTACAATGGAAAGAATAAACCTCGAGCCTTCTTTAGATTCGCCTTGAAGCGTGACCAAGAAATATCCCCCCCGTTAGCCACAACCTTGACATCTTCTACCGTATCCTCCAAATCCCGTCCCAATAACCCATCCCTCTCATCTCCGTCGTCGTCCGGCTCTCGCCGCCGTACTCTATCCCTACCCAACACACTGTCTACATTCACCTCATCCTCCGCAGAAACATGCTCATACCCGCCCATCTTCACCGCATAGTTCAACGGTGCCAGCGGCAGAATCATGAAGAAGCTCAGCAGCATAATCAACGGCAACCCAGCCGAAAACAATAGCGTAAACTTCACACTAAATCCAAACGACGTAGTTGCCAACGCATAGGCACCGGCACCCACCAGTCCCGCCGCGCCGGTCCCGCTACCCCATGCTGCAAGACTAAACGGCCCATAAAAATGCGTCAGGCCCAAGAAACTCAACTCGCCGCCACCACTTGATAAGCTGGCGAGAATTACTCCGAGCATTTTGGTTGTTATGGGGTTACCGGTTGGGGAATTTGGAATGTAGGCCGGCGAAAGGGCGATGAGGAGCATACCGCAGGCAGATAAGGTGACGAATATTAGGATACGGACCGGATAGGGGATGGCATGGATGAAGTAGGGGGCACATAATTTGGTGAAGAAGGAGGGGACCACGTCCGCGAGGAGGACGACGCCTTTGGGGATGTCGGGGCCGACGAGGTCAAGGGCGGCAGAAAGGATGATTACGTAGAGGACATTATTTATTAGACCTGCAAGGAGTTAGTTGTTTTTGAAGCTTCTCGGCCAACAAGAGAGATCATCTCACCAAAAAGCCAGAAAGCGGTGCACACTCTCGGATCTGCACCGTTGAAAAGGGCTCGAAGTCGCCCGCGGAAAGCGGTCCATGAGAAAGATGGCGCACCAGGGAGTGGGAGCATTGGAGCATCAAGATTGTCCGAGTTAGGCATGGGATAGGTTCATGGGAGCCGGTGAATATCCCGGATTGCCCTTCAAATTAGGTGTACGGAGATTTTGGATGGAGATAGCAAGGGAGAGACTTAGACTTAAGTTACGGAAGGGTCGGCCAATTTCATAGCATTAGTATAATGACATAAACTTATTCACTCCTTAGCAATATCCTATTTCTCATAACTTCGTTAGTGTTTGGGCGTTACAGTTCATGGCATGTTGGAGATGTTTCGATGGACGTTGCTGCTGAAGCTTATCAGATCGGATGCACGTGACATCTCAAAACCCTAATTAACTGTAAAAAGCCATCCAACACATCCAGGGATGAAAGCTATGACTTGAAACCAAGGAAATAAAATATGGGACATGCATAAGTTCTTATCAAGGATTTCTTGCTTTACGGAAATGGATATGCAATTATCCAGTAGTGGGCGGCGTATTTCTAAACGGTTTGACCAACCAACATGCCAACCATGTATGTCCACATTACATATTCTCAAGACGTAGAATGCATTCAATGCAAAGTCAGATATCTAGTGAGTATTTGCGTGAGTTGTTGAATTTCACGGGTGATTGGCAGATTCCGCTCCGTGGGGTTTTCTCCTTGAACTCTAGCAGATCAGGGGCTACTTCACGCTATGTTATTCGCTCGGGGGGGTTTCTTCTTCTTCTCAAGTCAAACATATGGCCGCTCTTGACTTTCAGGAACCCCGCTTTCGATACATCGTTTGTCCGCTAATCAGGGGTTGGAGAACATGAAACTGCTTCCCCATATGATGTACTGTACCGGAATATTTCTATCCTCCAGGCATATAACCTAATTTTGTCAGCGACAATGTCAACTCTGTGTTTTATTGTATCTCATCTCAGACCGAAATCTAACTCAAAGACACAAATGCAATTTGCCCACAAGTTAATGGAGTAACACTACTAACGATACCATAGAACCCTCTTATATACGAAACTTCCACTCAAAACCCCAAATACACCCCTGAATCCCTCAGGCCCCACCCTCCACCAACGAAACAACAGTCCAAGGTTAAATACGCCCAGTTCCTGCGCTGTACCTACATATATTAGGTACACAAATGTGATATTCATTTTACCTCTGCATACATAAGAACATATGGTACAACATGCATAGATACAATCTCCTGTTGCCTTTATAATACCAACATGGGAGGGTTAACAGTGCAGTGAATATAAGCTATAGTCTCATATTATGCATTGTACAGGTACAGTGCATTTAAACAGAACTTTATGCTTATTTCTAGGTAATCTGCACATGTATATGTACATGTACATGTACATACATACATACACGGAGTGAACATACATATATGACCACATTGCGGAGTATTGAAGATTAAAGCGCGTACGTACATTAGTATGTATGTAAAGTAAATACTGCGTACATGCAAACTGGCACATATGTGGGTGTATCAGTTACACCAACCCAGGAAACGCCATTGGAAAACAAAGATTTGGAGAGAGGAAGATAGAATTTCTCGTGGAATAGTTTGCCGCGAGATGAAGTATTCCCGAGTTATTCAGGGGTACAGCTTCATTTGAGCCCCGCCATCTGTCTTCATCCGCCTCCGATTTGCCCAGAATGGCTCTGGAAGAAATGGAACGGGTTGGCCCTGTGCATCCGTGAGCGCGAGGGAAAGGCAAGGAATATGTGCTGCCACTTCAATTGTACTATCGGAAGAGTAGAGGCCCTTGAGCACGCAGCCTGAATAGACTATAGCTTGACGTAGCTTGGGATCAAGTCTTTCTCCCTCGAGCTTGAGGGAGATCATTGGGACAGCCTCATGCCTTTCTGCAACCCCACTCGCAAAAACAAAGTTTCTAGTCCTTTGACAAGGATGATCTTGGATATTACAACTGGACAGAGGGGCGTTGTGAAGAATTTGAAGAATTTCACTGTGTTGATATGATCTCCAAAATACTTCAAACTCTGACGAGGCTGGCTTTCGAATGGTGGGCAGTAATTCGTGAATCATTCCCCAATCTGCTATGCCCTCATCTATACAATTCTAATGGTACGCTTATACAAGATATATTATTCGAAGCAACTTACAAAATTACCGCTGCCTTCAACAACCTTCCTTGTTAGAAACAGTCCTCAAATTATATTTGAACGAGGAGACAGTGGTGAAAGTCTGGTGATGATCATTTCAAGCCAGCAACTTGGTTTGAAGTCAAGTATCATAGGATAAGTTCTGCCAATGGTGGTTGATTTCTATTTATGCATTGATGAAGTACTCATTGTCTATATATAGACAATGATATCTAGGTTTTCGGAGAATACAGAAATTAAAGTTCCTTTTAGCAACTTTTTCTTTCACTAGAATCTAATTAAAAACAAAGGTGCTTCCAACATACGGAGTACTCGTCTGTCTGGATCTTCCCAGTCCCGATATTTGAGCGGAACTGCACTTCATATTCTCCTTGCGTTAAAATTAAAGCTGCCGAAGCGTAAATATATGGGGTGTTTTCGGCTAGAACTTCTCAAAGTTGGCCGATCGATCCAATAGCGAGGAGAGGAGGGGCACGGAAATGCCTGGGCTGCACACTTTCAAGCTTTGGGTTACCTTGCTTTTTACTAATGTTTTTTCTTACGACGAACTAAACTGGGCTCAAAGGTGATTTGCGGCGAAGTTAGGCACCGTGCATGATGGTCCAGAAGGAAATAAGACGTCAGTCAAGGCAGCCTGACTGTATGAGCCTGGGAAATAAAATAATCATACCCAAAAAATTATGGGTCAAGGTTAACTTATATATAACCGCGTAGTTTAAGTTAACTAGTTAATAAAAGGCTATGAAACTCCTCAGCTTTCTTGAGGAGGAATCTATTAGCCAGCCAATCAAGCTCAGATGTTTGGTCGCGTTACTTTGGTACGCATCCGTGTGTTACTCGTGTGTCCTGCACCAGAAGATATAGAAAAGGAGCTGTGTTTCCGAGGTACGATGGGTCCGCAGCTTTGTTCCCCTAGTCTCCTTAATCCAAAACTTAATCGACACCCCCTCCCTCCCCCATTACTTGTCTTCCAAGGGTTTTCAAGTATGGTTGCATCCAAGCGTGAGCCGAGCTAAAAAGAGGAAAGAACCAACAATTTTTAGAACGGGAAAAAGGTCGTTAGTTTTGAAGAGTCTGTCCTATCTATGTAACCCGGGTCTGTTATCTGGAGGCGGGTACTCGATCTTAGAAGGACAGCCATCAAGTCAAGCTATTATTCCTCCAAGTTTGTGAGTGATTGTAATTAGTATTATTGAGCCGATGTGCGGAGGGAGTTATCATTTATTATTATCACCAAACATGGAGAATGCCTAGAAGATCCTCAACCGTGGCCCAGCGTCACAGCGGATGCTTTCAGCTATCCTGCCTCCACTCGGCATGGGGTGGCACAAAATGTCGCTCATTGCTTTTTCCCATCCACTGTCATTATTGCGGAAATGGTGGCTTCTGACTCGCTCCCTTGGTACCCAAGCCGGTTTTATGGCTCCATCGGCCCTCATGCCCTAGGAATTTGTTGGCTCCTTGGTACGAAGTATTGAGCAGGGATGGGGCCTAGACACGTTAGCCGGTAGGCTACTGTTTGGTCCCACCGCCTACGAAAATTGAGGATGCCCTGTCGCATGCTCGGGCTCCCGCTGTTTTCTTTTTCTTTTTTTGCTTTTGGCGTTGGTGGAAGAGAGGTGTAGCGTCACGAAGAAGTAATCTGCCGCTAGCCATCATCATCATTGTTTCTTTTTTTTCCTTCCCTTTCTTCCCTCGTCGCCTCCCGTCAAAGTCAAACTTTCTTACCACCACAACCGTTCCCCGTCTAACACCCGGTTGAGGTCGACAAAGCTCCCTGTCTACAAATTTTTTTTTGTTTCTTTCGATATTATACGCAAACAAACGATCGCGTTTCGATCGTCCGAAATTTTGAATGTTCTCATGATCTGCTCGTGTAGCTCTGGAGGCCTTAGATTTCCACACCTGGATTGTTTAAAGGCAGATTCTGGACTATATCCCAACAATGGACCCCCAGCGCCCATACCACCAGTCATTCGCCCGCCCATCGACATTTGGGGCTCCTCCGCCAGAATCCAGACACCCCCCGTTGCCGCCACGTCTATACGGACCGGGCTCTTTGCCGACAAATGGAAGGTCCCAAGTAACCTATGATGCGTTGGGGCGACGAGAAAATGAGATCCCGCCGCGAGCACCTCCAGGGCCACCTCCGCCGTCCCTAGTCTATCCGCCCCATCCCTACCATCACGAAATCATCCCCCATCCGAAACCATCGCCATCGCCAGGCCCCTTCGCGTCCCTCCATCCCGAACCCACGCCAGGTTTCCATTCTCGACATTCGAGTCGCGGTTCGGTTATAAAAGGTGGTGAAGGAGGAGTGAAGGAGCCGAACAACACCATATATCGTGAAGGTAAGGGAAATATTTTAAGACATTGTCACAATGCTAGTGATAGAACAGACCCGTGGGTTCCATCCTACAGTGTTTGCGACCGCTGTGAGATGATATATCTATATTCCTTGGTTTTTCTTGTGCCCTTTTGTACCAAACAAGGCCTAGAGGCGCGCCTGCATGTGGACCCTTTTTTGCCTGGGCAGCTCCACACGTGATGAAAATGAACAGACAAAGCCCAGTTCAACCATCCAGCAACAAAACAAGTTGCCAAGTCCTAAGTTCCCAGGTTCCCATCCCCATTCTCTCTGTCCTTGTCTCGAAGGACATAAGTTTGTTTGGGACATTTGCCTCAGGCCAAGCCCCTGCAGCCCCGTGCTCGGCTTACCTAATGACCCTGGATCGGCTGCGGCGAGGCTGCGGGAACGCTAACTATATATGGGCTAGCGCGTTTCGGCCTTGCCCAGGCAACTTGGAAGTCCCGTGACCAGCCCCATTCCCCAGCAATCTGCAGAGCCGCGTCTTGTCCGCATATGAGCTGACCTTTGCCCTGTCTATAACCACAGCACACCAAGCACCACCACCACCACCACCACCACCACCACAACCACATTTACCACAAGAACAACAACAACACCCTCCTCTACCGCCCGCCATGTCGCATCCATTACAGCCGTACGAGCAGGCTAGGCGACGGTCACTGGGCAGCAATGGCAGCCCTCCTGTCTATCCTGGTGAGTTCCACACCCCATTTGCGCAATGGCCCCAGCTACAGTGAAGGTTCGCCCCTGGTGATCGCGGGGATACACACGCATTATAATGATATACAAGTGCTTAAATTGGATTATTGCTATATCATTGTCTCTATTGTGGGAAGGATGGCTTGTCCCCGAAAGCTGTTCTGCCGTGTTTTTGAGGCGACTTGATTTGTCTCTCTAGACGTTGCTAACTAGAGCCTTAGCCTCAGGACATGTTGACCACCAAGGTGGCCAGCAACCTCCTCCACCCTCCTCTTCCTATAGCAGTCGCCAAATGCTTCCTCCGTCCTCTCCCCAACATTACCACTCGCGTGGAGCCCCCATCTCGGGACCCCCACCTCCTGCACCACCCTCATTCCCTCCACGCGAACCCCCTCAACCCTCCGCACATCGCCCGGGAAGCAGCATGTCGATATCGTCAATGTTAGGATCCGATTCAGATCGTCCACCTCGGGATAGCGGCCCTTCCTCCCTTTATGGCCGCCCCTCCGTATCCTCCATTCCAACTGGCTCTCACGGACCGCCACAAGGAGCAATGTCACCCCCATCCGCCCCCTCCAGACAACCACAACCATCTTCTGATTTCCCCCCCTTGAGACGATCTCACACTCCAGATAGGGGTCTGTTTTCAAAACCCCAGCCGCCTCGCCCATACCGTTCGAGTTCTGGAAGTGCCCCGCAAAACCAACCTCAGCCTTCTCTAGAGGATACCTCGCGTTTTGGAAGCTTGTCGCGGTCTCAAGGTCTCTCCTCGATATACGGAGATAAGCCACAGATAACCCAGCCAGCCCCCTCTGGGCAATTTGCAGTACCCTCATACAACCAGGACCGACGTGTTAGCATAAGCGGACCAATCCAACGCCCCAGCAGCCAGCCACACCAAGAGGAACCTCTAGCGCGAAGGTCGCTATTTAGCCCCGGAGCAAGACCATCGGGACCAAGTTTTGGAGAAGGCCCACCAAAAGAAGCTGGATCACAACGTGCAACACCCGGATATCCCGGGCCTGAGGCAGCATCTCATGCGCAACAAAAATATGGCATTCAACACCAAGAACGACATGGCCCCCCGGAACCGGTAAGCCGTGAACAAGAACAGACTAGTAGGCTATCTCAGGATATGAAACAGCAACAGCCACGATTCGGATCGCATTTTGGAGAACGGGAACCGGAAGGACCCCAGCGGCCAACGTGGGATTCAGGTGGTATCCAGCGCTTGTCTCCTGAAACGACTCGCCATCCCGGTAACAACGAATCTCCAACTGGCTTTGGGTTCAGCGGTATGCAAAACTACACGAAATCTCATGGATCTCAGTTAGCTGGACCTCGATCAGTTCCTGGGTCGCATCTGCAACAACAGCAACAACGACCCGAGCCTTCGCAGCACAATGATTCACCGTCAGGCTCAGGCCTGGGCAAGTTCCAACAATCCTCTAGGATCTTTTCTCCAACTCCTGGCTCAAACTCCCTACGACCTTTTGGCGGCATTGGCGAAGACCAGAAACGCAAAGACAACGATGAACCCTTTCAACACCGAAGTCTCCTTAGCCTGAACGCAGAGAACAAGCGAGAAGGAAGGTCATCACCACTTCCTCAGGCTGTTCAAGGCGCACAAGCTCAAATAATTGGCCCCGCGGAAGAGGCTGGTATTAAGAGCGAACTTGGCCGTGTTTTCTCGGGAATTGGCAGTGGTGTTGGTGTTTCTGCGGCTAGTCATCCGGGAAGTGGACCATCTACCCCTATGACATCGAGTCCGTTTAAGAGGGACACTATTGCGGCACGTTCAACGGGCGGAGAAATGAATGAATCTACCACGAAGCCAGCCCGAACCAGCGTGCCAGGACCAGCGCGACGTGGACGAAAACCCAAAGATGATGATACGAAGGGTGAGGGCGAAAACGGAGTAGGGGTACGGGGCGCAGGGACGACCCGTGGCCGAAGGCCTCGACATGTCCACCACCACCATGGTCATCAGTAAGTTTCCATTATCTACATCCTTTCCATTTGTTGTTTTTTTTTAACTAACCCTGATGCAGTCACCATCACAGACATAAGCTAGACGATGACGCTTCTGGAGCTATTACATCACAAAACTCCATCCCGCAAACAGCTGTGGCTGGTTTCCAGCGATCACCAATTCCCCCCGAAGGTGGTGCTGTTTCCCCTCCCAATGTCGGCCCACATCACCATCACCACCATCACCACCACCATCACCATGTTCCACGGTCCTCCAGTGGCGGTGCATCGGTAGTCCCACCCTCGGCTTCAACCCCTGCCGCCCCGATACGAGAATACAGCACAATTGTCAATTTACAGCCTCTTCTACGTAGTGTTGCGCATCGTCCCAGGTATCATCTTGGCTCGACTCTGTACGCCCCCAAGATCGGAGTACCTACTTCCAGGGCGTCCCCGGAAAGTTCAAAATTCGGCTACGTAAGCACACCAGTCCCCATTCCCCGCTTTGAAGGAAAGGAGAACTGTACATACACGATCCGCGTCCCACGGTTTCGAATAGATGCGAGCCATCGGGAAGAGATCTGTGCGCGACGAGCACTCTGGGGCACGGGGGTGTATACGGATGACTCTGATCCCGTGGCGGCAGCAATACATTCTGGGTTTATCCGCGGCGAATGGGGAGAGGATGTGGATGTGTCCCTACTAGATCTCGAGATCAAGGAACAACACCAACACGCGCCTAACGCTAAGAACGGAACTACCACCGCTACCGCAAACACCACTACGCTTCCCAAGCTCTCTTCCTCGGATGAACCAACAACGACCACAACAACAACAACCAAAGTCCCCACAACAACCCCCAAACCCCCCGATAAACGCGAAACAGCAAACGCCAAATCCAAACCCAAAATCCCCCCCCTCCCACCCTCCAACAAAGATCTACACATCACCCTTTTAATCCTGCCCACCCTCGAACGCTACGATTCCACCGTTATGTACGGCCTCAAATCGCGCGCGTGGGGGGATAACCATGATGGGATGAGTTTTAAGGTTGAGCGGATTGACTGGGTGGATGAGGGGGGATCGAAGGGGGAGGAGCGAGGTGGGGAGGCGAGAAGGAAGAGGTTGAGGAGTATGATGCGGTCTGGAAGGATTTGTACGCCAGATGGGTTGAGGGGGAGGGGTGGAGTGGAGTTGCGTAATGGGTCGAGGATTGGGGGGTTGGGGTTGGGTATGGGGTTAGGTATGAATGTGGGCATGGGTATAGGTATGAGTAGTATGGATGGGGGGGAGGGGAGGGGGATTAAGGCAGTTGAGTCTGTATCGTGAGATTCTGGTATGGAATGGAATGATGGTGTGGGTGATTTGTCCTTTTCCTTTCTCTGTTCCTCTTTTTGCTGTATTTTATTCGTCGTTTTCTTTCTCTTTTCCTTTCTTTCTTTTCCTGGTCTTCTGAGTTTTATTTATTATTTCTTCAATCTTTTTGATATCAGATTAAGCAGAGCGTGTTACCCACTACTTGTGTACTTTTTGGTTTGTATTAGGGGTTGTTACTTTTTTTCTCTTTCAATTTGACTAGTTTTCAATTTATTTCCATCCTTGGCATTGAATTACATGGAGCTGAGCCTTATTATTATTATTACTGGCATACTTATAGCAAACAAGCTGTATATAGCTCGCTAGGTACCTAGGTACCATTATCTTCCCGAAGAATGTAGCCAAAAAGCATCCATGATGGGCTGGTACTAGAGTCATGTGACCTGTTTCAAACAACCTCGGCACTCGGCGAGTTCTTGGTTATAGAAAGTCGCAAAGAGGATCTGTATGTGTACTATGTAGATAGAGAGAGAGATATGAGATATCAGGAACAGTGTTTCTGTCTCTATTTGTCATGTCCTGAGTTGGCAGACATAGGTGCCCTTTGTCTATAGAGAGGCGCAGTCGTAGGCTTTTGTATGGGTTGTTTGATGGAGAAAAATAGCGAGTGACATGCCAACCCATAGTTCCTTGTATGGCGGGGCAGGTACCTCCATCGAGCCGAGGAACATCCGCCGCCCGTCCCGCATGAGCTTTCCTCGATTTTATTTCTCCCCGTCCGCTTTTTCTTCCTCGCTCCGTCTCAACGCCTCAACTCCTTTTTTTTTATATACCCGCGCCTTTTCCCGCCTTGTTTTGTATAGCTAACATTTTGATACTCCGTATCCTCTCTTCAATCTCCTCGCTAGTTTTAAAAGAGGGATGTTCCCTGCTGCTGCTCGTGGCCGTCTCTCTCTTCTTGGACGAGCTACATCTGCCCTAGGCCCCTCCCGCACCACGGTTTGTTTACTTTGCGCTTCTAGCTGTCTAGCCCTTTTACTCATTACTTATTATTGCGTTTGAAACGCCATATCTATACTGTGCAGCTGACACTGTATGCGATTTAGTCAATCACAATGGCCCCTCGCCGCGCCAACTCCTCTGTTGCTCAAGGTAGGTAACCTATACCTATACCTATATTCTTCCGCCTCCCATGTTTCCGGACACGTGGGGAAAAAAATACAAGGGCATTTGAGCCTCAAACTGATCTTGTGACTTACTTTCGTGGTATAGGATACAAGGAGGATCTATCAAAAGGGAAGATGCTTCGGTTCGAGGATTCCCTCCCAAGGCTCCCGGTTCCAGCCCTCGAAGAAACCGGCCAACGATACCTCAAATCAGTCCACCCGCTTCTCACCGAGTCAGAATTCAAAAAGACCTCAAAGGCCGTTGAGGACTTCATTAAACCAGGTGGTGAGGGGGAGCCTCTCCAGAAGCGGTTATTGGCCCGCGCAGCCGATCCTAAACATGCGAATTGGCTCTACGACTGGTGGAACGAAGCCGCATATCTCGCCTACCGTGACCCCGTTGTGCCATATGTCAGCTACTTCTACTCCTACCGGGACGACCGACTCCGGAGAAACCCCGCAAAACGCGCCGCTGCCATCACTACCTCCGTGCTGGAATTTAAGAAACAGGTGGACGATGGGTCTCTCGAGCCGGAGTACCTGCGCAAGGAGCCCATGGCCATGACCTCGTACCAGTACATGTTCAATGCCTGTCGTATCCCCGCCGACAAGGTTGATTACCCCATCACGTACCCTCCTCAGGGCAATGAACACATCATTGTGATCCGCAAGAACCAGATCTTCAAGCTTCAAACTCACGTCAATGGCCAGCAGCTCAATACCTCTGAGCTTCAGCAGCAGTTCGAGAAAATCTACCAAAACGCAGAGAAGGTACAGCCAGTTGGTGTTCTTACCTCTGCTAACCGAGACTTCTGGACCACCGCCAGAAAGAATCTCATCAAAGCCAGCGCCGTCAACGAAGCTGCGTTGGAGACCATCCAGAGCGCATCATTCACTGTCTGCCTGGACGACGCCTCGCCCGTCACTCTGGAAGAGCGCGCACACTCCTACTGGCACGGCGACGGCTGCAATCGCTGGTTCGACAAACCCCTCCAGTTCATCGTCAACGAGAACGGCACCGCCGGCTTCATGGGCGAACACAGCATGATGGACGGCACGCCCACCCACCGCCTCAGCGACTATGTCAACAACATGATCTTCAACAACCGCCTCGACTACTCCAACCCAGAAATCCGCTCCACCCTCCCAGACCCGCAGCCCATCCAGTTCGAGCTCAACAAACAAATCCTCGACGACATCGCCACAGCCGCCCACGCCTTCACCACGGTCATTGGCCAGCATGAGCTTCGCGTCCAAGCCTTCCAGGGCTACGGCAAGGGCCTGATTAAGAAATTCAAATGCAGCCCAGACGCCTACGTTCAGATGATCATCCAGCTCGCCTACTTCAAAATGTACGGCAAGAACAGACCAACTTACGAATCCGCCTCAACGCGCAAATTCCAACAAGGCCGCACAGAGACCACCCGCACAGTCTCTGACGAGAGCGTCGCGTTTTGCAAGTCGCACACGGACATCGCCGCTCCCCGCGAACAGGTTGTCAAGAACCTCCGAGCCGCACTCGCAGCGCATAGCAAGTACACGGCCGATGCGAGCGTTGGCAAGGGCGTTGATAGACACCTGTTTGGCCTCAAGAAGCTCATTGCGGAAGGGGAGAATGTCCCTGCGCTCTTCCAGGACCCGGCCTTTTCGTATAGTAGCACGTGGTTTCTCAGCACTAGTCAACTGAGTTCTGAGTATTTCAATGGGTATGGGTGGAGTCAGGTTGTGGATGATGGGTTTGGGATTGCGTATATGATTAATGAGAATAGGTAAGGTTTTTGTCCATTTTTAATTATTAAAAGGAGGAGAGGGGGAGGAAGGTTGGTGTGATAAATGTTGGTTTTCATGACGCTAACTGTTTGTTTCCAACTCATTTTAGTATCCAATTCAACATCGTCTGCAAGAAACTCGGCGCTGAGCGCATGAGCTTTTATCTCAATGAGGCCGCTTGTGAGATGCGCGATATGCTCATGCCAGATCTCCTGGCTGAGGCGGAGAAGGCGAAGTTGTAAAACCTGTTCTTATGTTGTAAGATCATCTTCGCTGGAAAGACTGTGTGAGTGTTGAAAGAAAGGGGAAAGAGAAAGAAAAGAAAAAAAATGGAGGTGGAGGGATACAAAAGAGGACGGGTGGGATAGAAGGGATATTTACGAAGGGGGTGGTTATATATCAGAAATGGAGGCTTTGAGTGGGATATATGTAAACATATTTTTTTTTGTTGACATATTGTCGCATCTTATCCTCTCCTTGTGTTGTTTGTGTTTTGATTTTTCTTTTCTCCCTACCCTATGGGTTTTTGCGCGCACATATACGGATTACATAGATAGATATTCATAATTTCTTTTATTTGCTATTATCTGACTGGGTTTTCTGGTTCAGGAGAGATTCGAATATATATACAGTTGGTTATTTAAGAGGTCTCTTTCTTCCTGAAGATTTTTGACATTCCCCTTCTAAAGCACGGAGAAGGAAGGATTTTGTCTGCATGGACTTAATATATAGAATACGAATTATTTTCTAACTAAGGCGGTTATTTGGTATCATTTCATTCCATTTCATTCCATTTCATTTCATTTTTTTTGAACTTTTGAAAAGGAAGGCTGCTTCATTAAATTCATTTAATGTATGCAGAATGCAACAAAAGAATTACATACATCAAAATTGAAAAAAAGGAAAAAAGGGAACAAGGTTTGACCGGTTATCCTGAATGAAGAAGAGGAGAGAGAAAACAAGAAAAAAAGGAAAAGCAAAGCAACCAGGTATGTAGGTATACATTTGAGCGCCGAACCCAAAGAAGGAATAAAATAACAAAAAGAAGTAAAAGAAGAGAATAAAATATGATATTCTTCCATTCATCTGTCTATGCATCTGTCATTCATAAATCATGCACTGTATCTTCCCCCACTCCTCACCCACATGTGATGTACATGTAAAAGAATAAACAATTGCATCATTCTGCCTGAGTAAAGATCATAAGATTATAATTCTGCCACAGAAATTATTTTGTAATCAAATATATTGTATTTGTGCAGTTCATCCTATATCTGTAATGGCCAAGTACAGTACAGCAGTATATGTGAGTCTGCAAGCTAATATTGATTGATTATGATACTGCTGTATGTATCTGTAACCGATTTTGTTTGTTGTTTTCGGGTAGAGATAACGCCGTGCGGGAGAGTGTATCGGGGGTGGGGTTTGGTTGGTTATCCAATGTAGCCAACGGGTTTCAATTATCTAGTAGCATCGTTTGGTATATGGCTGGGTGAGGCGGGGCGGGGCGGGGTTCTGCATATTAAGCGGAAAGACACCACAATAAACTGCAATTGCTCATTTCAAGGCTTTTCGACATCCTCTGCGGATTGCTGTACTTGAGGTGACTGCTCGGGCTCGGTTCTAGCTGGTGTTGGAGGTACAGCCTCGGCAGTCGATAAACGCGAGCCGGTGCTTGGCGTATGAGCAACTGATGAACTTAGCTCGGCGACTTGACGCTCTGTAGTGGACGCAAAAGAGTTAGTACGGATGTTTATAATCTTCTAAAACCGTGCGGCTGGATGTGCGAATATGAAAAAGCATACCTAGCTCCCGAATCCTCACTCGTAGCATTTGATTCTCCCTCGTTAACATCGCCGTCTCTGCCTGGTAGTAAGACGTTTCGTCACGACTGCCGCGTCGCCCACTGCCATCTCCACTCATTGGTGGCCAGTCAGCAGATGAAATACCGGTTTCAGGGTCCATATGAGGAGGTATGGCAGGGGAGTGACCGGAGCTGCGGCGTCTGGAAAAATTGGGTGGAAATTGGGTTGAGGATCTGTGGGTTGGTAGCGGTGGTGGTACGGGAGGAAAAGATACGGAACGCTCAGATGTTGGTGTGGAATCGTCAGTAATAGCAGTTCCTGAAGCAGCGGACTGTTGTTGCTGCTGTCTTTGTAGCTGGGCTTGCTGTATACGAATCATTTGTAGTAATCGGTTCTAGGGTAAATGTCAAGGTTGTTAGGTTTCATACTATTCAAGGTGTGTGGCCAAATATATATTGTATTTCATAAGACGTACCACCTGTGCTTCCTGTTCCTGCTCTAGCTCCTGATGTATCTCACCAAGAGATGGTGCTCTTTGGTGGTGGGGATCGCCAGTGGCAATTGTCGGGTTCCCGCCAATACTGGTTGGGCTATGGGTCCTATAAGCACTTCCAATGGACGAACGGTGATCACTACTGGATAGTTCGCCAGGACCAGGTAAAGTCGGGTCATTTAAATTCAGGTTCATTGGCACCGTAGATCGGCGGCGCTCATGCACTCTACTAGCCTGCGGGGAACCACGATTCATACTGGTTGAAGAGCGTCTCGAGCGATCTGTTGCGTTCATGGTAGCGGCAGCAGCGAGAGATATAGAAGAAGAACGAGGAGAGGGTGATTGGCCCAGTGGAATGTCTGTCGAATTGGTATTTGTGCGTGGCTGGTAAGGGGAGTGAGAGGTAGCGCGGGAGGGGGGGAGAGAGTTGATATCGGGTGGCATGATTGAGGACTATATGATGCAAACGATCTTTCAAGCTGCCAATTCGAATATTGCGTGTAGATACACACAAAATAAGGCAGCTGTTCCTATACCAAGGCTGAGACTCTGCGGAAATAATACGATAGAAGTTGAATATGTTGAAGTTGAAGATGAAGTTGAAGTTGAAGTCGTCGAGCGGGACAGAACTTCCTAAAACGGAACGGGATGTCACGTGTAATTAAGCTTTCCCAAATAAGATGAAATCACGTGGCACTACATCATGTGTGACGTCATAGCCATATGATGACGTAGGGATGAAATGTCCTGTATCAAAGAAAAAGGGGACGGTTATGGTGTTAGATATTAGATCATAGCTATCCATTGCGTATACTGAGGGATGTGGCTGTTTTGCCTTCTCGAACTTTATCAAAAGAACTAGCTGCCTCAGTAATTAAATTAACATACATTGAATACCTACTAGGTAAATAACTTACCATGGACGCAGTAAGGTTCAGGATAGCAAATTCTAGGAACGACAACATAAACTAAACCTTAAGAATCCTGATTTACTCCGGGCAAGGATGTAGGAATAAGGAGGAATCACTCAACATATATTGTCAAGTACCCACTGAATCTCCTCAGCAATAACATCCGGTCGAACCAGCTGTACATTATGGCCGCAGTCCGCAACATGCACGAAATGACACTTGGAGGACAACTGGAGCTGTTCTTCCTTCAGCTCCTGATCAATGCCATCCCAAGTATCTAACAGATCACGAAATGCCTTTCTTTGCTCTTCCGTCCCATTCCCAACCTCTACGCCCTGTGCATAGAGTCTTTCGTAGTCCCTCGCACCATTACAGCGTATAATGCTCACGGGTCTATCTCCCATTGCCTGTCTTTCAAACTGCCTCTTCTCAGCCAACGTCTCACACACTTCCACAAATGAATCTGCTTCAGCCTGTAGAGCTGCCACGCCCCGCAGTCTCTCCGCCGCTCGAGCCCGCCACTCATCCCGAGAGAGCTGGGAGTCCGCTCTCAAGCCCGTGACCTGTGCGACGTTGAGACCCCTAATGACAGCAGCAATATCAGGGTCCGGGATCTTAAAGAACTGACACTGCCGCTCTGTAGCAGCTTCTGCAAGCACCATTCCAGCCACATCGTTCTGGCGGATATGTAAGAACTCGCGCGCAATGATTGCCCCGTATGAGTGCGCAACTAGAGTAAAAGGAGAAGATATTCTAGCCGCTTCCAGGGCGTCGCTTAGTTCGCTTGCTGCTGACACTGCTGTTGAACGGCTGGGGCCGTCCTCGCTGCGACCAAGGCCTGAGCGATCATACAAAAGGATACGAGCGAATGGGGAGACGAGACGTTCAAGCGTCGGATAGGACCTGATAGTTTCCCCTGCACCAGCGAAGGCGATTACCACGGGAGTTTTGGCTTGGCGTGGTGGACCCGAGATGGAGAGGAAAAGCTTGTGTGTTCCGATTGATACGAGGGAGCAGATGGTGTTTTTGTTCCAGTCTTGAATGGCGCTGTCAGGGGAGGATGCAGTTGGTAGCGCCATGGGATAGATATATTTATTCCAACCTAACAATAAAATACCAACCACCTGGAACAAGCTGGCTCGTTTTATTTTTAAGTTAAGCCTTCCCCACGAAGTTTGTTGGTGCAATTTGCGTTGTTTACAACTCGATGAAGCACTTCAAAGTCCCAAGGGTGAAAGCTAACAAACGCGGCCGCTCCATTCGCTTGCCGGCTGACGGGGAGCATGAGTGAGCGATTGCTAGTGCAAATTTAAAAAATTTGCGCTTATTTAGTTAGTTAGTTGATATGCATGCTGGGTGATACATATCCATGAGTGAGCAGCGAGCTATTTCCCGCTTTATCCCCCAACCTCGCTCAACATCTCACGCTTTTAAGAACAAATTTTCCACGTTTTTGAGTATTATCAGCTACCCGCCAAGGTATGCCGTACGGTATGAGAAAACAATTATAATAATAAGATCCATATAATGAGGATGATGGATAAAAAACCCAAAATATACTGTTGCAGTTATTGCTTTCATAACAATAGTTACACCATTCAACCCCCTTTGTCTACTGTAGATGAGTCAACAAAAAGCCGAGAAAATCCTTTATGTAGCTCTTTAGGGCAAGCCGCAACCTGCAGGAGAAATGGATGGACAATAGTTTGGAGCCGCCAGTTGGGATTAGAAAAAAGAGAATTCTGCGTCCATATGGTTCAGCATTCGTTCAACAAATGCCTAAGCAAATATTCCAATTACTCCTCTTGTCACAGTCTCATTTTCTGTTCAACGATATATATATAAATAAAGGTATGTCTCTTAACTACAGTTAACGAAAGACATCCGTGTGCCCATTGTGATGGCCTTCGCATTCTTGACACTAGATATTCACAGTCGCTCTCCTGGGCTCGTTAGCCCGCTGTTAGTTACTGTTCCTTCCACCCTGCAATGAGCATCCACCCTTTCAGCTCTGATAAATAAAAACACAGCAGCCCCACAGACAGCGGGATCTTGTGCTTCTATCCACATCCACAACCTGGGACCATCAATGCCGTGAAGCCAAAACTGTGCTAGGTACCGCGGCGTGGAGCCAAGATCATAGCAAAGAATTTGTGTTCGAAACTGTCAAAGAGAAAACTTGGAATGTGAAGTTCGGATTCCGAGGGTTGTGAAATAGGTAAGACTCACCAGCACAGTGGGACTACGACGTTTGTATCTGTCAGAAACTCTATGGTATTGCTTGATTATTCTATCTATCTTGTGTGCGTTGCTGAGAGCTATACAGCTGGCTCGGTAGAGGTCAGATAAACACCGGACCGGTGAATACCGCTGACAGTATTCCTTATCGAGTGTTCCAAGAATAGTAACACGGCGATCACGAATTTCGGAGGCGAGGTGGCGCCGGCGACTATTCTGATGATTGACCATGACTTACTATAAAAGAAAACGCGATATAAGCTAAAAAGGAGTGCACATAGCTATCATTCTCATTAGAAGTAGACAGTAGTACGGGACTCAACTATATATATACAAACCACTTTTTCACATATCCCAAAGGAACCACGCGATGGTTTCCTGGAGTGGCCCAGCCAAATAATATTAATAAATATATCTGTGTGCTATCGATATGGGCTAAATAGAGCGTCTGGCTTGCAACAAGGCTGTTAAGGGGAGATACATATTCCTGGCCGTTCCTGCAAAGCAGTTGATGCATTCGAGCGGGGAGCAGGATGCTTACATGTGGATGCTATTCGATTAGCCTTGAAGCTTCCCGTGCTAATGAAGGTATGAAGAATCTCACTCGAGTGCATGTTATTCATTTATTTATTTATTACAGAGTATTTTGTTTATTATTATTATTATTATTATATAGTTGAACACAGTGCAAAAAAGATTCATCATGACTCCAATTTTCAACTGGAAAAACCTTCAGTGTGGTTGCAATCCTGAACTACATACCATCATGAACATCTTCCAACATGTTCTTGATATGGGGGGGAAGGATTGATAGGTATGTTTCATATTTCTCAGCCTCAACTACTAACTCTAACTCTAATCTAACTCTAATACGAAGGATCCTCACTCCCAAAAATATAGTTACACACTAATAACATCATGTCATACAAAACACTCATATTAATCATATTTACAGAGAAAAACGAGTTTTCCAAATGCAGTATTCTTCTATATAGTTATATCAACCTAATCATTTTTTTTATTATGTGTATTGAATATTGAATGTGCTGTGACTGTTAGATGTATTAGTAACAAATGTAGATGTATGTAATGTACTCTAACCATGTTTTCTAACCATGTTCAACTTTTCTCTAACCACATTCAACTATAACCCATGTATCTTAGATGGGGTGTCTGAAGCTGAACATGGCTCCAAAAGTATGGTTGAAAATTGGAGCCATGTTCAACTGTGCACCCCTCACATTCCACAGAGTGAAGTTAGTGCTGACAGCCTCATGGGAGAGCTGGTCTCGCGGCACACACTAATCCATTGAGCAGGGACTCCGTCGTGATATCCGGTGATATGCATGGAGTACTTCATATGTCCGTATGTCTATCATTTAGAGTATTGACAGAGCAATATAGGCACAATTGAAGATGAAAGTGGAAAAGGGGGGGTGTTCGCCCATGACGGGTGAGGAATGAACTTTAGATCTCACCAGAATAGGGGATATCTTTAGCTCTAATATATAATAGATTGATATGCAGCTTTTCTTCATCATAACGTTAGTAACGATCCAATTTCAATTGCAAAGCAAAGGTGTCTAGCTACCTAGCTAGGTAGCCCTGGGATTTCCGGTTGCAGTTCAAAACACTAGGCGCATAACTACCTCCCTAAGTATCTATCTATCTATCTATATAAAGCTCCCCCTGGCCCTGTGCATTATTTCCGCCTTTTTTTCATGAAGCAGTTCAATAATTAATCATTCCCCCACACTCCTTTTAACATCCGTTGTTTGTTTATTGTTTTGTGGAATTTTTTCCCCAACCAGTCACTCTTTTAGTAACTTTCAAAATCTAACGTGGATAACATCCCTCTGAACAGAAAATGAAGGTATGATACTGTTTTCCTGTCAAATATATACCTATATATATCTATACAAAACACAATTGGACAACCCAGAATCTAACCATAAGATACACTTCTAGATTTCCACTTTCTTCGTCGCAGCGATTGCCGCTGTTACCCAAGTCGTCGCGTGGTCCGACTCCCCTCTGTAAGTAGTACCCAATTGCGAATGTTGCAAAATGCCCTTCGCTAACCATAAACTCAATAGTACATTCCGAGGCAGCGGGATCAGATGCTACAACAATGGATGGTCTGTTAATGGTAACTACCCAAGCATCTGGGAGGCCACCACCAAGTTCTGCAACAAATACAAGGGCAGGAACCTCAGAACCAAGGGCTATCCGCCGCTGGAAGTTGTCAGCCTTAAGACTCCCGAAGGCCGCCCGTTCAAGGTGAACATGTACATGTGGTCACATGCGACGTCCGCAGTGATCTGGGACAGCAACGTGTGCATCCGGTTATTCCAGGATATGATTGCGGGATGCGAGGTTCTCAAGGGATACAGTCCGGGCCGTTTCATGGGTGGAGCGGCACACACAAAGCCTCGGGTGTGGAGTGTAGGTATCGACTGCGATAATTCAAGCTGCCCTCGGTGAAAGCGCTTCGAAAGGCGTGAGATTGACTTCTGAGGAATGGGTTTTGCGTCTTCGATCTAGGATTTTTCTGGATAGCGGGGGTGGGTTTTCGGACACAGGGACAGATTTTCAGATGGCGAAAGAAAATTAATCTTCTTTTTCTGTTAGGGGGGTTGTCCCAAATCACCAAATGGTCACGCTCGTTTGTTTCAGTTAATATTCTGCCTCACTCCCCAACCTTTTAACTTGTCTTCTTCCCAATTTTTGGTTTAGATGTGTACATACAGTGCATACCTTTTTTAAAGCTTCAGATATTCCCAATATTTAATCTAGAGCCCATTTTTGCACATTGAATTTTCAAGTGTCTGTCTGAATGCGTTGGTTAGCGAGCAAGGAGATTCATGGTGTGTGAAGGCAGCTCAAAGGACTCGACGCCTCGCAGGCTCTAGAGTGCACTTTTATCTAACACACCTTCTTTCAATAGAGAAGAAGATGGAGCTGAAGGAAAATAGGTATGCCCCACACATATAGGCTGGTGGCTGGCAGCGACACAAAGTGACAAATCATGAAGGCCATATTCTATCTGTAAGGCAATAAGTTATGGGGTGGGTATAAAAGTTGGGAGATATCTTTTCGAAATCTAAAGCTCTCCTGAGAGAGCCAGTTGAACACTTCAAACGCTGTAAGCTGCAGCCGTTATTGCATGGCCCTGCAGAAGGATTGGATTGGAACCGATTAATTCCTTTTTTTCCGGGGAGCTCTCAGCTCTAATAACAGGAGGACAGAACAGAAATAGAACCACATCGTCACAGAGTCAAAGAGTCTGAAGTTCAATCAAGTAAATATCTGTCCGATGGTTTGCTAGCTAACAGCTGTACGGACCGTATGTATATAATCATCAAGATGTAAGGTCCTTTCTAGTTTTTTTTACTCCAACCCGCATGGGAGAAAGCTCATGTGTGCTTCGCAGCAGGTTTGGAATCCAGTTTTTTCTATATTGATGATCGCTGCAGGAGCTAATGAATAAATGCATTGAAAGGATGTCTGGCTTTGACATTGCTATAACTGCCTAGGTGACTACCCAGGTAATTATTTGATTAGATAGTGAGGTTTTTCATATAGGTTTCTGTTCAGCTCCTGGACTTCATCTGCCAACCAATGCTTGATAAAGATGTGATTGCTGCGTAGGTTGGCTTGGCTAACTTGGCAGCTCTAATAAGCGAGACCAGAGAGAGAAAAAAGGAGAAGATTTTGAGTTTCTTTTTTCGAAGCGAAAAAAATAAGCAAAACACCGTCACCAAATAGTTCCGTCGTCAACTCTTGGAAAAAGGGCTTCCGGTTAAAAGGGCGTCTTTTACTTGCCCTGGGTGTCAAAAAGGGGTCGAATGTCTCCGCCTCATCTAGGCCCCCAAATCCTTGAAAATATGTCAGAATATGTCAAAAAGCAGCCAAGGTTAGCACGCTACTACGGAGTACTGTATCTGTACGTAATAATAATAAATACACACCTATTCTTCTCCCCCACGTTTCTCACGCGACCTGTTTGAAACGTGTTGAGATATATCCTGGATCGTTGCGAAGCAGAGGGCCGCGATACGGAGCATTTTTTCTGTTTTTTAATAAATGCTGGGCTAGGGCGGGGGGAGGTGGGCGTTTGATCAAACAAAACACAGCCCCTCTCATTTTGGGGCCGAAACCAATGGAGGCCAGAATGCCGAGTAGAAATAGATTTTAAAAATTAATAAACGTATTCAAACTGGGCGAATCCCTTGATATATGTAACTGGACACAACTTTTTTGCCTTCCTGCTTATGTGTATCTGAATTCTGGGGTTGTGGGGCTTGCTCGCATGACTTTTGGCATTTAATATTTTCAATAATTACTGCCTATGATGACAAGGGTGTGGAAGCTTAAACTTGGCGGTTACCAAGCAAGTTATCAAGTTAGTTATCATGGCGTCGATCACCGCCCTAAACACTCCGGAGATCAAGTCGCTAATAATTAGTAGGAATCAGTAGTAGTAATCCACCACCGCCCAACCAAGCGCCTACGCTGCTGCCCCACTAACCTTTTAGGGGCCCCCGGGCCTAGACATCGCCTAGATGGTGCTCTTCCCAGGGGCCTAGCCCCAGCTTTGGGGGGCGACTCCCGGGGCCCACAGCCTCCCTAAATCAGGCTTCCCACCCCCCCTTAGGCTCCAGGACACCCCTACACTTCATCTGCTTCCCAATAGTGAGTCAAAGCTTCTTGCTCTAAAAAAAGAGGTTTTCATGTTTCTGTATTGTGATCTGCTGTCTGATACACAGGGATGAGCATGGTTAGTCAGTATCTGTATCTGTATTGATTAATTACTTCTGACTCCTTCCAGACTCAACTTTTATGTGATTGTTCAATGTGAATGTTCTGCATGCCTTTGCATATCTAATCTATCTGCAAGCCAGTGAGGATGGATCAACAGCACCTTTGGCGCAGAGGAGGCTTATAAGTTATGCAGGAACTTTGCTGAAATCTTTGTGCTCCGTACGGATATAAAATTTACCCCTGACTTGGGCTTGAAGTGCGCCGGTATTTTAATAAAGAAACCCGATCAAAACCAAAAATATACTAGTTACGGGTAACTTTACCTGAACTATATACAGGGCTGGTTAGCGGTATCTAAATCATCATCATCATCCTCTTTTCCCTCTTCCCTGTTCCCCCGGCCATCCCTTGCTCATCCGAAACTTCGTCAGCCCATGCCCAATCCTCCCTCATATCAATTGCTTTTCTTCCTTTCCCACTTTACCTCTCATCTACTCCGTACTGTGTAAGTTAGTTACACATTTACTCTTCTTCCTTAAATATATCATAGCTTGACGAAAGCCTAAAACCCCGAGAAACTCGACCCGCCCTCATTGAATCGAACAATGGAGCTATGGGCTCAGACGCTGTCCCCCGTCGGTTTTCGGATTAACGACTACTAGATTCAGCCAGGTAGCTCTTTAGTTACTAGGTCAATTGAGCTACGCCAGGGATCTAGATGCTCAATGCATTCGCTATTATTTGCAAAATATCGGTCCGTCGATATCGCTGTGAATAGCTTTCTTGTCGGATCAGTCCAGTCTATCGTGTCTGGCAAATAAATCCATTTGAACCGAGCCGAACAACCACTACCCTTCTTCTTTTTTGCGCCCCGGTTGAACCTTTTACCCTGATATCGACACGCCCGTCAATGGAATTTGGTTAGGGAGAACATTGACCCAACAATAGGCTTTTCAAGGGTTCTATGTGACTTGTTGATAGAAGGAACTCAAGAAGACAATATCAAGCTTGATACACCGATCGCTTCCACTTCCACTTCCACACCACCAACCTCAGTCTTTTCCTTTTCTTGGGCTCCTGTGTTCATTAACGAGAAGAGGACTCTTTGTCTCTCTGACATATTTCTTTAAGTTACCAGTTTCCCGAACGAGATGTATTGTGGGGATAACTCGATCCTAGAACCTCTTCCCATCTAACCCCTGACAGCACGGGTAGCCATAGAGAGATGGATTCGCCTAATGGCCACTCCGTGCTTGGCTCAAGAAGGGGTTTAAAACTCCGCCCAATTCAAACGAATATCAATAACCCTAATGTTCGCCCGAAACGGCCCCCTCGCCCGGATGACGAGCCGGCCCGAGAGACGTCCGCAGACCGAGCTCCTCTTAAACCGCAAGGATCAAAGTCATCTTTGAAAAGCCTGTTTTCGCGCAATAAGACCAGTCGTCGTTCCATCCATGAACAAACTCTCCCGGCCATTGCAGAATCACAGAAAATGACCGGCGCGAACATCATACCGGATACCATATCGTCACCCAACAGCCCATCGACAACTCCAATGACGCCTAAATCCTCCATCCCGATATCGTCTTCTTCAATAGGGAAAACGAGTTCTAACCATCCTTCAAAGGTTTCAAAGTCCTCGAAGGAGAAAGGCCAAAAGTTTTACAGAACAATCACAGTCTGGGACCCACCTCCTCTATTCCAGGCCTACCCCCAGGCAATCAAACAGGGCACACTTCCTGGCCCGACCCTCTCCGCGGGACCTATATTACGTATGAAGGGCCATCGAAGAAATAGTAGTGCAAAGGACGACTTTTCGGATGTTGATGCTGATGACGAAAGAGTTTCATCGACAGGGTCCAAGAAGCGGAAAGAAGAAAAGGACAAGAAACATTCACGGAAGGCTTCAGGCTCTGTCAGCAAAGCTGCTGAATCGACGCAGAAAATTTTTATTCTAGTCACGAGTGGCTATCTTTTGCAATATGCAGGCGAAGGGAATTTCGATCGCCTGCCCGAAAAAATGATGGAGCTTGGCAAAAATTCAGTGGCATTTGCGAGTGACGC
This sequence comes from [Emmonsia] crescens, assembly GCA_002572855.1. Lineage (NCBI taxonomy): Eukaryota > Fungi > Ascomycota > Eurotiomycetes > Onygenales > Ajellomycetaceae > Emergomyces > [Emmonsia] crescens. Next base: position 153,733 of record PDND01000004.1, read on the forward strand.
CATTCCGGGCAGACACTGGGTGCTACAAATATCACAAACACTTGAAGAGGACGGAACGGTGGCCTTGGATACCAAAAAGACTTTCCTCTCTCGGTTTGGATTTTCAGATTCCCGAAGACAGACGAAGACTTTACTCTTGGTTTGTAATGATCCCGCCGAAATGACATCTTGGCTTTCAGCTGTGAGGAGAGAAATCGAAGCTCTAGGGGGGAAGGAATACGCACCCGAAACACCGCTGGATGAGACGCCTCGGAATTCTCAGCAACCCCAAACGCGGTTCATTCGACAATCTGTGGTACCTGACAAACCCCCATTAGTACCTATGAACGTAGCAGATAGGGGATCTGCGGAGCCCTCTCCCAATATTTCAACGCCAAATGCCAAGGAAGAACAGAAGTTTGTAGGGAGCAAACCTGTCGATCAAGCGTCCCTAAAATCCACAAACAGACGATCAATTCGCCCACAGTCAGTCGAAGCCCCTTCACTTTCGACTACTGGTACGGTTACGGACCTAGATCGATTACGAGAGGGATCAAGGCTATCCTATGTTTCCATAGGCACGAGGACTATACCAAGCTCCAGGGGCTCTTCTCCTGGCTTATCTCCCGCCAGACAAAACGGCATTACGTCTATGCCTCCGTATGCTGAATCTCCACGGAGCGTTAGGAGTACAGTTGCAGACTCCAGCAGCACACGCTTGTCTATTCATGCGTATTCCTCAATGCAGTCAGAAGGGAGCGGTACGGACACCCCGAGCGGTTCTCGCCCACAGTCAATAGTTGGCCCATTGATCTCCAGAAGTACCTCTCCTCCCAACTTTAGTGTGCCAGTGTTCAGCAAAAGATTCTCAGCAACACATTCCGGGACCCCTCCATCGTCTCGGAAATTCTATCAAGCCTCTCCTCCTTCCTCGCCACGCATAATCATATCAAACACCCGCAATCGCCTTTCTGGACTGGATGACTTTGCGTCCTCGCCTCAGTTACCAAATGGCCAAGCAGAATTGAAGAAGCCGATTAACGAAACAGACTATATCCAGCAGTCCGTTCCTTTTATATTCGACCCAGAAACACCTTCGCGCACAGCTGTTTTACCAAAACCAAGAGAAAAAAGATCAAGGCGGTATTCATCTTTCGAATCGACTCGTGCTACTTATAGTTTATCCTCGGACTATCGCCCACAACTTTCACCCGTAACAAACGAGAGCAGCGAAGAGGGGGGTTATAAAAGCGATACGATATCACATCACAATCCCTCACAAACATACAAGCAAGCTGGCTACGCACCTTCAAAGGCCAATGCCGAAGCCCGACAGTTACGCCGGCCAATGAGCATGCAAATTGGGTCCGAAGCCCGTCGCCGAGCAGAAGCAATCCACTCACCACCTACCACCACCACCCATCTGGACTTCCCATCCCCAGATGTCCGAACCTCCTATCGACGAAATCGAGCCAGCTTAGCGCACCCAGAGGTAATAAGAGATACCTCCCCGCCTGACAATCACCTCCCGGAGCCCGACCGGAACTCGCTACACAAGAGCACATCGCACCTGTCTCTCGGCCCACCCGTCGCCCCCCCGCCGGATTTTCCACTGCCAAGAGTGCCACCCAGAGTTGCTTCGCAGTATAGGCCTGCGTGGAATGACCAGCAGCAAGTCACATTAGATCCCGGGGGTGAATTGGGCAGACAACGATCCGGAACAGGGCCGGATGAGCGAAGAAACACCCATGCATCAATTACACCGATTGACCTTAGGGATGTTGAAAATTCGACGCGCTTGAGTGGGATGACGGCGAAGGAATATAGTATGGTGAATGCCTTTTAGCAATGCAATGCAAAGCTCTGGTCTGGTGATATGCATTTATTTCTGAATGATCAGTAACTTTTCCTGCCAAGTCCACTTCAAAAAACATTCCTTTTTTTCCTTCTTGCCATTGGATATTGGATATTGTTGGATGGATATACATATATACCCCGCTGCGCCCATTTCACATTTCACGTTTCATATTTTTCATTTATATATATACTCTGTCTATTTTTATGAGCTTCACTGTGACGCATGCAAAATACCCCCAGCCGTTTTTCCCCTTCATTTTTCCCGTCCCATTCATTCCTCGTTATTTATTTTTCCCCCTACCCTTTCCAAGCCTAGATATCAACGACATCCTCATATAAAAACGCATTTATATTTCTCTTTCCTCATCTCTGGCTGCCCGTTTGTCTCCCCGCTCGCATGTGCTAGTCGTACATCACCTATGATTTACATTTTAAATTCCTGCTTTGCCTAGTTAAAAACATAACTGAGGACCAAGGGGGATGAAAGGAAGTCTGGCTCCGCTGGAAGCTTCGATATCATTACTCATGGAGAGCCGGGTGGTTGATATACTCATGTCACCTAGAACGCGGATCATTTCATAGGTGATGGAGACGGCGATGGGGGCAACGAACATTACGCAGTATTATGAACCGCCTATGAAAATGGATCTTACACCCAAGAATAGTTTTACACGATGATAAATTAGGCCGGACACTTGTTTTTGAGAAATTACCACATTTTGCCAGAAACATACAAAAGTTCCCATTCTTGTTTCGCGATTTCGATTGTTCCAAAGCTCGGAGATACCGAGGCTCCCGTTCCTATATGACGTCGTAAATAGTGGAGGCTAGAAGCCGGGCAGAATTTCCAATATTCGCAGTATTATTTTATTTTCAACAAAAAAAAACGCCTTTTTAGAGAAGGATAACTAAATATCGCAATTATTACCGGTCCAAGAAAAAGAAAAAGAAGGAGAGAGAAGAAACCTCCCATATCCCTTCTTTCTGGACAAATGAAAACGATATGGCAAATGGAGCTAAATGGATGCAAAGGGTACTTTGTCAAAACGACGGAATAGTAAAACAAAATGCAGCCGGAGGGGCCACGATAAGGAAAGTCGAACAAGACGGGGACAAAGCAACAAACATTTACTTTATTACAATCATTCGTCGTCTGCTTCTTCTACACGTGGGGTAAGATCTCGCTTTATGGCTTCGCCCAACGCAGCAGATGAACCCGACGCCACTCCTGTCGATGTAGCACCCGTGCTGGAGGGAGAAGCATTTAGGGATTTGGCTGGTTTAGAGGCGGAAGACGAGGTAGCATCTGTGTCGGTCTTCTTGGATTTCTTGGACTTCTTTTTCTTGGTCTAGGCAATTCAAAGTTAGTAAAAATATCGTCGTATAGAGAGAAAGGGAGAATTGAATTGTTGCATCTCCCTGCCCGGCATAAAAAAAGAAAAAAAGGGAATGCAAAAATTAGGAACGCACCTCTTGCCAGCCCCAAACTGGTCTGAAACTATCAAAGAATCCCACATCCTCAAACAGATTGGGGTATAGCCAAAGTCCCGGTGGAACAGCAAAGAACGTAACGCAGAACAAGATGAGCCGGAATATGGACATGGCGAAAAATAGACCTAACAAGCCCATGACGCCAACGCTCAAGTACCAAACGCCTTGTCTCAGCATAATAGGCCATAGCGGGAACATCACAACTGCCATGATTGCGAGCAAGACACCTCCGGCCATTGCCTTTTGCTTCCACTGTGGACCTTCATATAGCCATACGTAGTGCATCATTGGATCTGTCTCCTGGTGCTGCTCTATCTTTACGGTCCAAAGACCCTTCACGTGGCCTTTTGGTTTCGCATGGTTATGTCCGGCATGAGGGTCGACTTTAGAAACTCGAAGTGCAAGGAGAGAGCGTGGCAGGAGCTTGAAGGCATTTTCGGCTGAAGCTTGATCTGTCACTGGAGGAAGAAGAGAGTTGGGTTTGGATTGAGCTTTGGCATATGCGGGCGATTGTATGGCTCGTACTGCTCGTTTAACTGAAAGTTTCGCATTTCTATATTAGTTTTCCAGATGAACCTTAATTCGATGTCATAACTTATTAGGGGGTGAATAATAGCAAACCTTTGAACATCTCTCTCCTTCGCCCATCCAGGATACAGGTTCTCGGCTTCAAATCTTGTGACTTGAGGAATTTAGCCACTGCAATGGCGCGGGGGTCTGGGGGTGCGTTAGAGTTCATAGGAACATGTTGTGGTTGCTGTCCTCCTTGCGCCTGAGCCTGCTGGGCCTGCTGCTGCTGTTGCTGCTGATGTTGCTGCAGAGCTTTGGCTTTCAGCTGGTTTACATATTGTTCCGGAGTAAGGCCTTGTTTCGCAGCCTCTGCGGCAAGTTGTTGTCGTTGCATATTGCTAAATTCCTCTGGGGTCATTCCTCGCTTTGCGGCTTCGGTTGCGAAGTGCTGTTGCAGCTCAGCAATCTGCTGGGGGGTTGGCTGGCCGGGGGTCGCCATTGTGTAAGTGATAGTTTTATTATGGGCAGAAAAGGGAAAAGATGGGTAGAAAAAGCTATTACATCTGTTCTGGTGGTTGAAATAGTTGTTTTTTTGTGGAAGAACACGTCTGAGGTAAATAAATAAATTATTATATCTGTCTTGCCTCAAAGTCGAAGTGGCCAGATCAGTAGCTGAGTCATGTGACCTGATGGGCGTCTAGTGCGCTTATATCTCGGCTGTCTAGTGTTCGATATAAGCGCCATTATGTCATCATGTACTCCTGCATCTATCGGCTATTTCGGCGTATTTCTTATTGATGCCAAAGTTGGCTAATAAATAAATAATGTCCAGGGGTCAATATGCACGCGATTGTTCGGTTTAGATAGAGGGACGTACAGTCAGTCGCTTTTTATGCGACTTATATACCAGGCAGCATTCGTTCATTTGGAAGTCCGTTTTCTTTTCTTCGTGATGCTTAGAATCCTGCGCCACTGTACCAGTTGAGAATTCACGGCATGTCCATATCAGCCAATTATACGCCTGACCGCAACGCTATTCTGGTCCCTCCATGGACAGTTGTGCAGTTGGTAAGATTTAGTTTGTATAGGAATGTGTTGGGTTTGGGAGACTTTTTTCAAGCTAACAAATATACCAGTCGCAGCGAGATGTGTCAAAACAGATACCCATCAACTATGTCGCCCATCCAGGCGTTTATGTAACCTCTGCTTGTTTCGGTAATAAGATATATGAAGAGCAGGCTATGGTGAAATGCATCTCGAACCTTTTAGCTCTCGATAATCGTCGCTTTCATGTCGATCTATACTGGTCTGCAGACCACCACCGGTGGATTTTTTGTCCAGTTGCCGTCAATTCCAATGCCCCGGCTCCCCCTGCGGCGACAGAAACCTCTGTACCTGGTCAATCCGCCTCACTGCTCGCTAATGTCGGATCGTACTCATGCTCCCCGTCTCTCGATCTCTCTGTATTTCTCAGTTTACTAAAAAAATATTTTTGGACGACGGATGATACGCTCAATGCTCATATGTTATATATTATTCTCAATGTACATTTCGCTGCAGTGGACTCCCCTGGCAAGCCCAGGAGCCCACCAGCGCCCAACCAACTCCCTTCTGACCGGGAACTTCTTGGATCACTTTTTAATGAAGTTTTGGAACCATATATGTACACTCCCAAGCAACTTCAAAACGAGAGAGCAAACCTGAACCGGTCATGGTACTCTGTTCCCAGGTACTCCCATCCTATATCTGAATATTTTACGACGCACAGGGACTCGAAGGGTGATCATAGCACTCTTGATGGCTGGCCATGCGAAAGTTATGTGGAAAGGCGTCGTTTAAAACGATTCCTGGTTGGTTGGGGTATTGTGGATCCCCAGATGGCGGGCTATAACTTCGCTGGTGACAGGGATCTCATTTTCCCCGGGGGCTCGCTCGCAGAATCTAAAAATGTTGAGATATCTAATGACAGTGATGGGAGCGATGGCCCCCTAATCAAATCAGGCTGCTTATTCGATCCTAATTCGACAGACGTCCATCGCTTGAGCGCTTCATGGCCTGAATCAACTGTCGTTGAACGACATGATTCTGACTCCATTCCTTCATTGAGCAGCGAGTTGATAGCTTGTGGTATATCACCCATAATAAATGCCACACTCTCCAATGTGACCGCGGACGAGGATTTCAAACCCTATCAAAACGCTGCTCAGTCTTCGTCATGGGCCTGGGCTCAGATCGAGCCGAATCCATATGACCCTCCTACAGATCTGCTTCTGTCTAATCTCAGATGTGCTCGGGCCGATGCCTCTTTCAAGGGACGTTGGCTCCCCACAGAATGCTCCGACGATCTTTATGGCGCATGTCGCGTTGAAAATGAGCCGTTCCAATGGACCCTCACACGCAAACGGCTTTCCTATGGCTCTGTCGCGGGCGACTGCCCCGAAAATTCCACCTTTTCTGTGCCTCGTACAAGCCTCGAAAGCACCTATCTGTACCATTACATCACCTCTCTACCCAAGGATATAATCAACCCGTCGTCTGAGGACTATGGTGCGCGCAGTGTCTGGATAGACCTTAATTCGCTTGATGTCCCCACTTGCTGGGTTTCCGGTGGTCCCAACGCCCAGTGTCCGTACGAGGTGGATGAAAATGCCGTCCAAAGGCGGACGGTGCTTGTGCCTACAATCGCGGCTATCATTGTGTTGGTCATCGCCGCATTGACGATATTCGTCAAGTGTAACGCCAATCGTAGGAATTCGAGGCGGAAAAGGGTTATTGAGGGATGGGAATATGAGGGTGTTCCGTCCTAGTGTATATACTCTTCTCCATCGTGCGGACCGTCCCAGAACTTGAGGGGTTGGATATGCCTGTTAATATTCCCTACTTTTTTTCTTGTATTTTTGATATTTTGATATATTTTGAATATACTGCTTTGTATATCTTTGCCTGTACAGTACATATAAAAAATCTTGGTTTATATATAAAATAGTTGTTTCGCATTCGATATCAATATGGGTACAAGTAGGGTCACGAAAGAACCTAGAAAAGGAGATTTTAAACTATCTATCAAACATTCTACTTGATATATTGTACAGTTCAACAAGATATATCATACAACCCTCATCCTTCATATTGGAAAGTGCATAACACCAACCACCTCGGAAAGGGGTACTCATCCCCCGAATACCTCAGTATCTCATGGCAAAACCTTCAACATGTCCTCCACCCGGCCAAATTTCTCCCTCACCTTCCCCGCAGCCTTCCCCTTCTCAATCTCCGCATGGTCAATCCGTTCCCAATCCTCCCAGCTCGTCGGACGAAGTCCCAGTTTCCGCGCTTCAGGAAGCACCCCCTCCCAACCAAGACCCGAACTTCCACCTTCAGATGAATTAAGGAACGCATGCCCATGAGTACCGGTAATATGCGACGCCCAATCAGCCGCAATCGCATCAGCGGTATCAAACGCATCCGTCATAGTCGACGCAATTACGCCAGTGGGGCCTCTCTTTACCCACCCAGCACAGTAAAGGCCAGAAACTTGAGTCGCCTCGGGCTGAGCAGGTAAATCTGTCGTTCCATTATCAAGCGCAGGGAGTGTTGTAATAACGCGCCCCTGGCCGTCATTGGGGATTATACCGCGCGAATAGTTGAATTGGATATCCAGGTCCTCGAACCCAGGGAGTGGAAGGGACTGATACCCTATGCTCCGGAAACATGTGCTGGCGGGGATATCGACGTGGGAAACGTGGCCGTCGTCTTGGAACAACGGGGTCACTTTTGCGGTTGGGGAGAAGGGATCCGCGGGGTCGAGTTGGTTTCTGGAGAATTTCATATATGAGAGGACATCCGGATGTGATGGGGAGCCGTGGAAGGAGTGCGGGGAGAGAAGGAAGTCGAGGGACCAGGATTTAAAGGCTTCTTGTGGTTTTGTGGGGGAACCTTTTGCGAGGAGTTGGGTTATGCGCTTTTGGACTCTGGGGAGGGATTTTATGGTTGATTCTGGCGGGAAGAGATACTCGGGAATAGGCTCGAAGGAGACCGAAGGGAGCTGGAACATTTCTCGTACTTCTTTGATTGTGAATGCAGCCTAGCAAATGATACGCTTAGTTATATGCATGTGGTCGTGAAACTGAAAGCCCAAACTCAATAAATCTCCTTACCTGCAAAGGGCCCCTTCGTCCCACCACTCTGACCCTCTTGATTTTGCTCTTTGCTAATTCTTCCAACGCGTATTCCGACATATCCGTCTTCCTCAGGACGTCAACATCTGTTAAGAGCACCCTTGCTACATCCATAGCTACATTTCCCTGCCCAATCACAACGGCATCCTCTCCTGAAGTCAAGTCTGGAGCCAGATCTCTGTATTCGGGGAGCCCATTGTACCAACCAACAAAGGCTCTAGCCGAGTATATACCGCGTATAGTCTTCTCCCCTGGAATTTTAAGTTCTTTATCCTTCGAGGCTCCGTAAGCAAAGAGTATAGCGTCGTAGTGTGGTTTGAGTGAGCGCAGAGGAAGATCCACTCCCAAGTCAACGTTGCCGATAAAATTGAATCGCGGGGACGTCGCGACTTCTGTAAATTTCTCCTGGCAATTCTGTCGCAATTGGAGACAAATGAATATTTCCAGTTAGCACAGTTCCTATTGTATTTACATCCCCCCTCTTACCCTTGCGAATATTGCGTTTGAAGCACATACCTTCACCTCCGGATGGTCCGGCGCAACGCCAAAACGGACCAGCCCAAATGGGACCGGGAGCTGCTCGTACATATCCACACAAGCACCTTCAACCTTGGACATTAACCTATATGCCGCATAGAAACCAGCAGGCCCTGATCCAACAATTGCGACCCGCAACGGACGACGGCCTCGAGCTCCATTGCTGCTGCTGCTGCTATACCGTTCTCTTTGCAAGTTCCGAGGTGTGTATATTCTCGTGTGTGACGGAGCGTAGACTCTACCCACCTGAGAGAACCACCGAGCGCATATATTCGGAGTGTGCGATATATTCATTGCGAACACATAATAGCGAGTGATATGAGGTCAGACATATCCAGGCCTCGGCGGAATGAACTGTGGTGCAATTCCTTATCGGCAGTGGTTGCCCTGCCAACAATCGCCGACTGTGTACACAACCAACGCCACAACTCCCCCTCAGCCCTCAGCGACAGCGACATCTCATACTGATACTATTTCCATTCCTTTTTTACGAGCAGGTTTAGCATAAGCAGTGCATTCATTTATTCAAACGTTTTGGTCCTAGGTATTCTCTCCTTTTATACGCTGCGGACTCGCTCTGTCGTTCTCCCGCCACGGCTATGGGACGAACAGAGCCGCCCTTCATGTATGACACGCCATCCCGAAATCGGTTCTCTGGCATTTCAGACAACTTCGATCCAAAGGCTGTTACGCGGGCAAGTTGGACCCCGCGCGAGCCTCAAATGGAGAGAAACGGGCCCCTAGTGAACTTCAATCAACATCCAGATTCTGTAAGGCTTCCGTTGGTAAACTAGAAATTGCGAGCAGCTAACGTTATGCGCAGTATGCTGCGATTCCGGATGGAAGAATTAACAAGAAAACGATGAGCCCAAAGACTAAGGGTAGAGTGAAGTACACGAGAATCTTTCAATTGATCTTGAGAGTTTGTGCTTTAATCGGAGGACTAGGGATGCTGTTCTGCGTGATATGCATTAATAATACAGCTGGTGCTGTGTCGTGGATGATCCGTGTAGCGGTACGTGGATATTTTCTCTAATTTTATGGTTTTGTTACTGACTGTATGGCATAGCCCGGCGTGTCGATTCTACATACCATATACGCGATTTACCATCTATCTCGTTCTTCCGCTGCCCGTACCCCCGCCTCGTCTGCGAGCTATATGTTGTTCGCGTCTATTCTGGATGCTGGACTTATTCCACTCTATGTTTTCACAGGGATCATAGCTCGGGTTGAAAACACAAGCGGGACATATGGTTGGGGTACATTGTTCGGAACTAAATTGGCAGCGGATAAAATCATATATGCGACGTTTCTTGGTTGCTGCGTTACAGCGGGGCTGCACCTTGCATCGTTGATTATATCCCTCTACCTAGCTGTTATCTTCCGCAAAATTTCCAAGCTTCCCCCAGACATGAATCCATTGGAGGATACCCTAACCTCACGCCCTCACAAGCGGACGAAATCTAACATTGCAGATATCACAGAGAAACACATGAGCAACAGCACAATCGCTTCTTCGAACTTTAACCGTGGATCTCTCGCAAAAGAATCATTGATTACTCCTACCCGTAGTGTGCCTTTTATGCACACCCGCGCAGACTCTGTCGAAGATGTTGGCGGTAGTGCAAGGCAATCCTTCTATTCAGCGCAATCTCACCGGTATTCACGCTCAGATCTCCCCAGCCAACAGGCACGCCAGTATGAACAATATCAGCATACTCCAGTCGCCATCGCACGGACAGCCGCATGGGGTCGTGGTGGTACTTTATCTCGCCCTCAATCTGCTATCATCAACACTCCCCCCAAATCTGAGGACTCGCGGCCGGGATCTCCTGAAATGCCTTCCCGTGACCCTAGTGGTGTGTCATCATTAACCAAGGACAACTGGTTTGTTCACCCTTCATCTCCATCTCCCCCGTTACACACCGACCGAGTTTCCCCGTTGCCCCAGCGTCTCGGATCTCCCGATATGATGGGCAGGGACATTGGTGTAAAGGATTGGGAGGATACGGCCGACACATATGGCTTTGACCGGAGTAACACAGTCATCCGGCATCGTAGCAAGGATAATTACAGCCCATTGAGCAGCTACTATGATGATGATGAAAATATATATGACAAGGAGCATACTGAGAATTTGTATGTTTACGAACATGATCTGGGCGATCAGCAGGGTAGCAACAATGCCTACCAAGGTGGTGAAGATGGTAAGACAACGTCGCCCGCCGCATTCAATCCACTAGAAATGAATCCTCCGACACCACAGCCTGCCGAGCAGCAACAGCTTAGCTCCTATGGTCAGACAGGCAGTATCCGCCGCATTGCATTGACCGATGTACCAAACCCGTCGCTCAACAGCCCAAGATATTCAACCCCGGTAAAATCTCAAAATCACGGAGACGTTGAACCCATTTACGGAAAATCTTCTCCCTTCGATATCAAGAACGATGCCCAAGTCCCTAAAAGCTTAACACCAAGCAGCGCAGCGAAAAATTCCACGCCTGGCAAAAAACGATGGACGCTCAGAGGTGGTAAACCCTCCGCCTACGAATCGCTACAAGCGGACGATGACAGTGATGATGGCCACGATGCCAGCCCCGCCCCCGGCGATAGTGATCGCAAAGGTCGTGTGGTGAGCAATTCCGGCATCGACTTGGGGGCAGGTTTTGGATCTGGCTCTCCTGGGTATGGTAGTTACATTGCCGGATTAGGGGTTGGGAGGAGAAGGGATGTCAGTGGGAAAGTGGCGGAAGAAGGACGAGGTGGTGCAGTTGGGGCTGTCGTTGAAGAGAAGGAGACCGCAACTAAGCTGAAGGGGCGACGCCTGTCGAAGTCAGGCGGTGGAGATATTAAGGCTGCTGGGTGGGCTCGTTTTAAGGGGTTATAAATGCTCTCCACTCCTTCTTAAACTGCTCTCTTATTCGACCCACCGACCAACTTTTTCTTTGTTCCTTTGATGTTTGCCATGATTCTTTATTTGTCCGATTTGCTCATCATTTCTTGGGATTATAGTTCTCCTCGTTCCCCCCCCTTTGTTTCAATTTCTTTTTCCTGGGCAACAAATGGCGTTGAAAATATTCCCCCTCCCTCTCTGCTATATATGGATTTTGTTCTGATTTTGATTCCCTCTATTCCCCATCTCCCCCTCCGTGTTGATATTTTATTCCATATTGCTCATTTCTTCTCTGATTTTTTTTGTGTGTCTTGGTCATTTTGGGTGGGTTTAATGACATTGATGTGCGCAAGAAGAATATGCAGTTACTGGCCGAATTTTGTTTTGAAAGCTTTGCGATGTATTTTTTAGGTAGTTAGGTAGATTATTAGCTAGTTCCCAGTGTACCCATGATGGAAAGGTGAATAAGAATGAGAAATGGAATTTGACGCATGTATATAATGGTCGTCCGCTGTATCCTCTTCAGGGAGTTGGGGCTTGAAAAGGCCCTTCTCAAGTTGCTCTTAGTCAGCAGGAGTTATCGCTATCAATTTCCGACTTCACCTCATCGGTCAATTTTCATTGTATTCTTTGGAATTAATGAAGCCCCTCTTCGCTCTGTACGGCCACCTTGCATTAATCATGGACAAAAGCCCAGTCCTTCACTCATTTCATGAGCGCTCATTACAGCCTGGTGAAGGGTGCATTGGGAATGGCGAGGGGTTGATGCGTTTCACCAGAACCAAATCGAGCAGATGGAAGTATTATCTGCTGCCTGGCAGTCTATTGAAGTGAACTACAGCGCTTTCAAATTGGTTAATTTTGAATAATATGAATTAAAGGAATGATTTAATTTGCCCTGTTGAGGTTTCTTCTGGTATATTCTTTCCATTGCCGTGAATGATGGCATGGGGTTCACTTCTCCGGTGCTGTATATATTTGCTCACAAATATATCTATACTTATACTTTCTTCCGTTTTTCTTTTCTCTCTTTCATTATATTGCGTTTGAGTATTTCTTTTTACTCTACTTCTATTATTGCTTTCTGGCAGTCCCTATCTCCCGCCCGCACTTACCGTCGCTCGGCGTTCAAGCGAGCCATGCATCCGAGCCGCGCCCAAAAGAAGGCGATAACCTGCTATTATTGGTACGATGGTAGATGTAAATATACAACGGATGCCTGCATGTACGCGCATCGCGATACCGGCCAGGTTGCGAAGAGACCACCGTCTACTACTAAGTCCGGTAGGTATACGATTTCCCTACCGTGCCTCTAGTCACGATGTCGGAGTTTTGGGCTAGCTACTTACTTGGAGCCACAGAACCCAAACCAAACCAACGGGACACAGGGGACCTAATCTCATTGGTGGGTAATGACGATATGATAGAGGATACGGTATGGCTTGACGCAAATACACCTCTCAGGGAATAATGCCGAAGGGCAGCTGTACTGCACTTTGGCTAAGCATTTTATAGGTTTCAAGTGCATCTGCGACGGAGAATTCATCCCACAAAATTGCTGCAACTATTCCAGCCGAAGGATCTGAATGCCTTACCCTGGCCGAGGCCGTTATCAAGGCTCTTCAGTCGAATATAGGCTCCAATGGCATTAAAGCCATGCTCGATACGAATCCTCCTGATCGCGTGCGGAAAGCACTGAATAAAGGCATTGATGGATATTCTGCGATTTTTGAAGCAGTTAAGCGGAACGACACCGAAATTATAAAGCTTCTCGTTGAAAATGGAGCCAATCCAAATGCAACAGAGCATAACTCCGCTATCCCGCTTCTTGCATTTGCCATTTTACAAGACGCGACAATTACAGTTATTCAAACGCTCCTGAGCCTGGGAGCGAATCCTCATTCTATTCCTCTGGATTTGTGGTGCGGGGCTAACCCCGAGGCATTCGGCAACGATGAGGAGCTACTAACTGGCAACTCAACGCCTCAGACTTTCTGGTGCAACAGCTTTCACCGTGCTTCACTCTTAAAGCGACTGGACTTTGGTCTAAGATATTACCTCCTAGCCTCGAGCAAACTTGAGGCTCCAACAGAGAAAGAACGACAGATTGCTGAAGGACTAGGGATAAAATCTCTCCTCCGAGCGCCATATTTCTTGGCTGGGCAGAGCCTCGCTATCAAACGCGTGACCGAATATGCCCAGTCTCATCTTCTACTTCCAAACAGTAACGGCCCATTGATGCTAGCATTTGTTGGTCCTCCAGGCCATGGCCAGGCTAAGCTAGCTGCCAGTGTTGGCAAAGTAATATCTCTTAACTCGATTGTTACGCGCATGAAAAAGATGAACAAATATTCTGCTAGCGAACGGACATCCTCTAAAGATATATCCTCTAGCCAGCCTAGTGGATTAGAGGTGGTGTATATCGATGACCTGGACAAAATTGGTCGATCGAATCTGATTACGCTTCTAGATGGTCCTCCGCCAGGTGAGTTATATAGATATACACAAACCCTTATCCAATTCACTTCTATTTTCAGCTTGGTATATATCAAACTAACCTAGTTTTCTTTTGCATCACTTCAGGAACCGACCAGGATAAAACTAACAATAATATCTCCGCTAACTCGAAAACCATCTGTATTCTCTCCATAACCGACGGTGAGAGCAAAATTCTCGATTTCTACGCCAGATACCTCAGAAACCGTTCCAAGGACGAATTGCCCTCCGCCCCCTGGGACGAGCTAGACAAGGCGCTGAAAACAGATCTCATAAGAAGTTATGGTGTATGTTAATATAAACTCTTTTCCCTCGACCAGCAAATGAGGCCTAACCTGACCAAAAAATATCCAGTCCTCCCTAACTAGCCACATCGATGCCATAATCCCATTCTTCCCCTACTCCAAATCTGAAACCGAGGCCCTAGCGTATAATTATATCCATGATCTACGTTCTCGCCTGGCCACCATAGCCATAAGCGGCGACGCCTGTGCAAAACCTGCAGCTGCAAATGCATCCGAATTCTCGGGCACTATTCATCTCGACCTTGAAGGCGATGACGCGGCGATCTGCAAGCATATTGCGGGGACGAGCTATGACATGAGTCTCGGGGAACGCTCTATTCAGCAAGGGGTTATTAAGGAAATACAGTTGCCGATTATTGAGCAGTGGATAAAGAAGTTTGAGGGGCCAGGGCAGAAACAGTGGGGTACTGCTTTGGGCTTGGCGACCCCTTCCTCATCTACCTCCAGTTCTATTTCCGGTATTGCACATGCTGGGTGCGCTAATGGGGCTACAAAAGCTGTTGTCAAATTGGTGGTGAATGAGGATCCTCGTTGCTTGCGGGGAATTGAGGGGTATGACTGTGTTTCGATTTCAGTGTCTTTGGAGTAGGTAGATAGGTTGGGATCGAGCTGGTGGGATATAGCAGGGTAAAGTTGTTATGGTTTTCCTTGGTGGAAAAATGGTAAGTATTTTTACGTTACGTTATTTAAGGTGAGCGGGAGGTATTTGGGATTGATAGCCCTATTGGAGCGGATGGGAGAGATGGGGACTGCGGTATGTATGTTGCCTTGAAAAAAAGGGAATAGGGATATCGCCGCAAATAAACGAATAGACGTTTGTCAACATATTGGATAATACGACGATATATTATTCCCTTCACCTCGCTTTTTTTCGAAAAAAAGGGGGGGGGATAGAAAACCCCCTTTTAATAATCATCTTATTTCGTAGACCATCGTTTGTCAAGACAGAATCAGAACCAGAACCAGGGCCGTACGCATACAGACGAAGTCGTTTTAACATGCAACAAAAAGACAATATCCATAATAATGCAATACTTCCCGGTTATTATTTTACCCCTCTGGAATTCCAAAAAAGAAAGAAAAGAAAAAAGAGAAAAGATAACTTTCTAAAGAATAAGAAGAAAAAAAAAAATCGTTTGCCTAGTTATAAATATGAAGTAATTGGTGGAAGGGAGAAAGGAAGGCTGTAGGAACGACTGCGTGAGGGAAGAAAAATGGAGACTAGAAGAAAAAAAAGGAAGAAAAAAAACATTGACGAATAAAATGCGCAAATTCAAAACTCATGAAAAATCCTCCCCGGGTTCCTCGATATTGTTCTTCACACGGAGTAATAACGCAGTCTTCCACTTATCCAGCTTGCTTAACTGATCATATTGGAATAGCTTGTCGCCAAAGGAGTCCGCGTCGCCCTGCTCAACAGCTTGCGCCAGGTCGACAAGGAGCATGTGCTCGCGGGTCGTTGTGAAGGAGTTATCTAGGTCTCGGTAGTTTTGTAGAGCGCGGTTAGTAGCGACGAGGTCCTACGAGGGCCGGGATTGTTAGCTGTTTTTCTTTTTTTCTTTTTCTTCTTTGGAATAGAGGATGATTGGTTAGAAGAGGGGGGGGTGGAATTTTTGTTTCTTCTTCTTACATTTGATGCGAGGTGGCAGATGCCAGCTTTCAAGAAGTAGTCTTTTACGGAATACTTCATCAGGTTATTATTTATGGAGGATTTGGCGACACGCTCGAAGTGCTGGATCGATTTGTAGTAATCACCCTTGAGGGCGGCGAGGTCCGCGACCTTGAGATAATACTTGTTCGCCAGTCTGTAGTAAAATATCCACAATTAGTATCCCGTTTCCTATGAACTATGTTCCTTAAAGACTAGGACTAGCGAGGAACGAGTCAGCGCTTACGCTTCCGCGTTATCTCCTTCGAACCATTCCGCGGCTTTCTCATACGCTTCCAACGCCCGTGCTTCATCGCCAATTTCCACCTCGTAGATCTCGGCCAAATTTTGTTGGTGAGTCGCAGCCCGTCTGAAGTTTCCCTTGGAAATGTAATGTTGGATGGCAACTTGAAGCACTCGGGCGGCATCTTCGGGGTCCGTCTTCCGGTATACTTTGAACGCCTCAGTTAGGATGTTAGCTGCATCGTCTAGTTCGTTAAGGTTGTTGGTGAAAACAGCTGCTGCTTTTTCAAATGCCATGCCGGCTTCCTTGTCTATATTTCCCATATGTTAGCTTCGTATTTGCGATGGTTCGTTCCCGGTTGAGCTGAGCTGAGCACCTCAGCTGAAGTGTCCGAGCGGGCGGGGGATGAAGGAGACTAACTCATCTTCTGTGCCCGAAACGCATTGGCAGCTTGTGAATAGAGGTCTGCAGCATTCTCATATTTCTCCGTTCGTCCACCAAAAAGACTGAATCCGCCTGAAGCGCCTTGGAGCGCTTTATCTGCCTGTCATATTGACAACTGTTAGGCGTCAAACAGTTAGATAGCGGGGAACTGATATGATATCATTGCGCACCTTCTGCAGAAGGACTCGGGGATCCTGTGCCATGGCTGAAGTAGTATGAGTTGCCTGGCTACTCTGGGGAAATAGAAGGACTGGTTAAAAGCTACAGTCTATGGTTGGGATATAGAGCTGGCGTTGTGTTGTATTGTATTGTATGTAGCTGTTGAAGTCGATGTATGCGATGGATGTTGTCATGGGCTGGAATGAGCTTGGCGGGGTCGTGGGTTATTTAAATAAATATTTAGCTGCTGTAGTCACTATGGCCACCAGCATCTGTTTAGAGCCACGACCCAGGCTACATACGCTGCGTATAACTATATTAAAGAAATTTTCTTGGAACAATATAATATGCTCGATATATTCAACAATTGGGCCTAGCCTAGTGAAAAAGAAGCATTACGGAGCACAGACTAACAAACTCCGCCGCCTGTTTTACTATTTTACTATTTTACTATTCTATACTGACCTTATGGCACTCAACCGCATCTGGTCTGCGCGACCACTCCTACAAACTACCTGCAAAACTACCCATCGCATAGGAACAAGAACTATTCAACAGGCCACACCACCATCAGCAACTGCTCCCACCGAAGGTCCAGCTTCCATTCTCTCGAAACCCAGTTGGTCCGTCAGATCCCTCTTACCGGAGAACACATCTCTCCCTCAATCGCGTATTGTATCCTCGAAGCAGCTCCACCATCTCCTCCGGCTCTCTGCACTTCCACCACCCTCAAGCGCTGAAGAGGAGGAGGAGATGCTCAAAACCCTTGAATCACAGATTCATTTTGTGAGAGAGGTCCAGCGCATTGATACCACGGGTGTCACCCCGCTGCGAAGTATTCGCGACGAGACGGAGGAGGCACAGGAGGAGAATAAAATCAGCATGAAGACGCTCGAGGCGTCTCTGAAACAAGAGCGCTATGTGGGACGAAGCAGAAGAATTCAGCGCACGAGACCTGAGAAACCTGCCCACCCAGATGGGGAGGTTTGGGATGGTGATGCCCTGAAACCAGCCTCGAAAACAATGGGGAGGTATTTCGTTGTTCAGTCAAGCTAGGAAGCCCAAAAAAAAAAAAGAAACGCACGAATAACAGAGGATCTAAATAAATAACCGGATTCCCTGTAATTCCCAACATTCAATATATCTTCACCTTCAACCACATCATCATTGAAGCTTCTGTTTTTTTTAATATTTATATATACCAGGAGGGTTGCTCTGTAGAGTTTATTTAGCTTCAGCCTGATCAGATTTAGTGCAATATCATCACTTTCTGAACTATATAAATCTCTTTCTTCTGCCACTTTAACATCTTCTTTTTATCATCTTCTTTCTATCATCTCTATTTTTCTCTTGTTTTCTCACAATTCTCTTCATTTGATCTCACTATCGGTGTTATGCAGGCTGGCTATACTGCAGCTAGAACAATCTTTAATTTAATAACCATTTTTACTTCTTTTTGTAAGAATAAGGGCTTTGCGGGCTTCTATTCTAGAGGTTCACAGCTTGGTGTGATATGTGGCCTTAAGAAGTAGTTCATGAGAATTGAAAATGTAGAGATAGGAGATAGCAAATGTACTAATATTCAAGCTGAGTGCCTACATGTAATGTAAGTATGAGAGCAACTTCAGTCTATATAGATTTGATGTGTGAAGACCTGCTAGCTCCAATAGCTACACAAGTGCTTGCATACAGGTAAGGAGTTAGAGGGGGGTGGGACCTAGAGGTTCTGTGATAGGGGTAAGGAATGCTGAAGCATGGATTTCTTACGATAATACTCCGTAGATGATGATTGGATGCGAGAGCTTTAAAATCTGAGCTATAAATGGAA
The DNA here is from genome assembly GCA_002572855.1 of [Emmonsia] crescens. NCBI lineage: Eukaryota > Fungi > Ascomycota > Eurotiomycetes > Onygenales > Ajellomycetaceae > Emergomyces > [Emmonsia] crescens. The sequence continues at coordinate 172,302 of PDND01000004.1, forward strand.
ATAGATATTGCTGCTCATGAAGACTTAAAATAAGATTGATAATAGCTGGAGGATGTTCTCTTCTCAATTTTCTAGATTTAGATGACATTTTTCTATTAATAGATGGAATGTGGGGTGGTGGAGGATGAAGGGAAGAAAAGGGGGGTGATATCTTGATTCTCAGCACTGAGCCACTACTGCACATGTACAGTACATGTACATGTACGGAGTACATACAGTACATACATGCTAAGGGCCCGTGCTAATTGTGTCCTTGCGGCCAGACGAGGAGATAAAGACCACTCTCTACCATTTCCTGTCGCAAGAAAACACCCGGCATCCAGGATATAGCAGACACTTGAGGTATTTCCTCCAATTTATACCCACCAGGCACAAACTGGGTTTCTTAACTACACGGCCTAGAATGGACAACCGAGTGCAAGAGCTCCTGGCTGAACTTGAAAGAGAGAGACGACTACGAGAAGCTGCAGAAGCTGAGGCGAGAAAGCAAAGAGAACAACGCGAAGAAGAACAACGGCGACGCGAGAAAGCAGAAGCCCTATCAGCAAATTCAGAGCCTACAACCCTGCTTCTTTTCCTTCGTGCATGCCACGAACTCTTCCTCGCGATCTGTATTGTGACAGACCCTACAAAAACAACCCAGGGTCCAGTAACAAAGCCAACCAATCGGACAGTTCCCTCGCTCATCAAGATATGGGACAGCTTCAATGACGAGCAGACAGTAGTGTGGCAGACACTCAATGGTTATCCATCTTTTTTGACTGAAAAACTTTTCCCATCAAAACACCAGCTTGATTATGTTCGCCAGCGCATCGCCCCAATCACTTCGGAATGGGACCTTCGATACTACGAACGAGACACAGTGGAGAATCAAGTCCAGGACATAGTAGACAAGATCACTAAAGATAAGGCTCTTAGGGATGCATTTGGGCTACGAGGCTCGGTCACTTTTGAGAGCCATACAAACCTGGGCCATCCAGAGAAGAACTTGCCAAGTGAAGGAGGTCAGCAAAACCCCAGCAGTCCTGTGTCAGAAACTAAATCACCAGCCAAAAAGAAACGCAAAAACCAGAAGAGTATGGAGAAGCTTGCTGCAGTTACAGCAGGGCAAGCAGATCGATTCTGTATCTATCGACAAGATGGCAGTGAACACATTCCCGCGATTGCAATTGAATATAAGGCGCCTCACAAGCTCACGAAGGCTGAGATGGACATGGGTTTAATCAAAGAGATTCGACCTGCCCAGGATGTGATCAATCAGGAGTCTGATGATGTTGAATTCTGCTGCAGAAGACTTGTTGCTGCAGTCATAACTCAACTATTTTCCTACATGGTGCGCAAAGGCGTACGTTACGGCTATGTGTGCACTGGAGAGGCTTTCATCTTTGTACACATCCCAGATGATCCATCTTCAGTTCAATGCGCGCTTTGCATCCCAAATTTGAACATCAAGGCAACTGATGACAGTGATAGTCAGTTGACTGCTGTTGCGCAGGTTCTGGCATTCACAGTAATTGCCTTGAAATCTCCCCCAGTTTCGCAGCAATGGCATGATGCTGCCAGCAGGCTTGATGTTTGGCCAGTGGAATATTCTGAAATCCTGGAGCAGACTCCACCGGCTGCTCGCCTGAAAAATGCCTCGCCCTTGTATCGTGGTCGACGACCTCGTGACCTTCCTCCGCTCAAGATGTCATTACGATCTGGGGGAGGAGGATGCCGACCCTCTGAATGCGACCGCCAATCGACAAATTCTCCCTCACCACCACCACCTCCTTCATCTCCTTCTTTTGCTCCGTCACACCCTGCCCAGGCCAGAAGGGGAGGCTCTGTCCAACTTGGAAAACCCAGAGGGGCTCAAGGACGTGGAAAACCCAGTGATACACACCAGACTTCCAATGTTGCCGAACCACCAGCCATAAAAACTCGCCCATACTGCTCTCAGAAATGCCTACTCGCGCTTAGAGATGGTGGCCCATTCGATCCATCGTGCCCCAGTTACCAGGATCATCAAAAGGGCCAGATCAATATACAAGAATTCTGCTCTCGTATGCAGACACAGCTTGCCACAGATCGTGGGCCAGATGCCGACTGCCGTCCACTCTACAAGGCAGGCAGTTGTGGGGCATTGTTCAAAGTGAGGCTATCATCACATGGATACACTCTAGTCGCCAAGGGTGTGGAATACAAGCATCGGCATAAGCTTGAACACGAAATGCTGATCTACAATAGGCTCCAAGATCTCCAAGGCGAATTTGTTCCAGTCTGTCTAGGTGTTGTTCAGCTGGTGTCAGGGTATCCCTATTACTATGATGAAGGAATCTACACCCACATGTTATTCTTAAGTTGGGCGGGAGAGCCGGTCCAGAAAAGCACAAACTCCAGCCACGCCAAAGATATTTTATCCCTGGTGTCCCATGCCCTCCGATCCATTCACTCCAAAGGTGTACTCCACGGTGACGCCGAATTACGAAATATACTATGGAACCCAACTTGCAAACGCCCAATGATAGTTGACTTCGAACGAGCCGCAATACGCCACGCACTGTCAGACGTGCCCGGTAACTCAACGGGAAAGAGGAGGAGGGTGGAGGAGACAGGTTTTAGCAAAGAGATTGAACGCATCGAAGCTGCATTTGACAGATACGTTGCATAGCTTAGGATGCCTTCAATTTTTGGTAGGACCTTCTCGATGCATCTCGACCTCCGATAGCAACACATCTGCAGTCATTTCCGAATTACAGATTTGCACTTTTACGTCATCAATTCTCTACTATTTTATGACTCTCTGATATACTGAAACAATTTTTTCCTAGTACTTTTTGTCATGGAGCCCTTTTGTCGCGGAGCTAGTTATGAGATTTTCTGTAATAGCGGACACTCTTTATTGGCAGTATTTGAATAAACTAATATTCTTTGAACCACCAGTTTCTAAATTTACCTTTGGTGTAGTATCTAATCTTATATCCCCTTTGCCAGACCCCAGAATATCATTACATGTAACCGCCGGCCGCAAGCAACTTCCAGCGACTTCCACCCGGATAATCTAGCGGCCCGATGTTTCCACCGCAACACCCCTATTTATCATTTGAACTCTCTCTTCGTTATTAGGTAGCAATACGATTCCTTATTCTATTCAGAGACCTTCCTTACATTACAGGGTGTTCAACCGCCAAATAGGTGCTCACAGAGGGAACTCGAGACATCCATGCCAGCCCCAAGATGATCGAGGATATGTAGACTGTCCATTTGGAATAAACGTCCACTATAACCAGTATTGCATCGCAGGTAGTCCGAAGGAAGTGTGAAGCAGGCGGGCCCGTTATGAAGTCCATGGTGATGGTTTCATAAGGCCGACCTGGAAGGGGAATGGTGCCCATATCGCCATTTAGGCTTCAACCCGTTGACATTATTGTAAAATTAGCCCCCTGTGGGTCATTGCGGCTGGTGCGCAGGATTTCTTGGATGAGCGCTTGTTGTAGCGGGACAAGATGTTGTTGTCTGCTGCTAAGGTTCATAGCATGTCCTCCGCAGACATGGGGCCTTTTCCGCGAATTTTCGCTTCCCCTTCCTCCGCGCGAAGCAAGGTGGTAAGGGAATTGGGCGTCTTCATGTGCCGTGTCTCCGGCTACTGCTCGTGCATCGAGGAGGTGGGGCATGTATTGCAAGCCTGGACGGTGCGCCGTTGGCGTGTCCTGGGCATTGGAAAGCTGTGTTTGGCGAACTGCTAGGGAAGACGTTTCGCCGGCGGCGGTGGTTTGTGAGTTAGATGGTTGAGCTGGGGCGTTAACCAAACAAAGGCATAATATACTCGAAGTATCCATACCAGGGCTGGAAAGCTCTCTTCTAGCGGTGGATCTTTTCCCGCCTCCGTGTCAATGCGGTGCGCGGTGCCTTCGGGCGCTTTATGGCTTCCCCGGCGGCTTGTTCGAGAAAAGGTGACCCATATTGTGTTGTTTGTCCCAGACTCTATCGATGTCCGATTTGTCCTTCGGCCCCTAGCGGATATCTGGTAACCTTCTTCGGCCATTGCGCTCCAGGCTTCATCCTTATCCTCATCCATTCATCCTCAGGGTATTCCACGAAGCCAGGTCCTTCCGTAAAAACATCCTCAAATTCGTTCAGTAACTCCGCGAGCTTATCCCCGGTCTCGGTGTCTTCATACATGGTTATCCCGTTCGGTAGCTTGCACTCCTTCCCAGGGTCTGTGCCCACTATAAGTCCTCTGCTTTCTGCTTGCTCTCTGGTCCTCTTTGGTTCCTCGCGTGGAGTGTCCTTCGAATATAAAGTGTCCGTTCTCTTAGGACTATCAGCTGGGTTTGGATTTCTGCATGGACTTTCCGTCGAATTGCTATCTTGGTGCTCTTCGTCCCGAACCTCTATACGGTATAGGAACCCGCTGTCCGCTTCTTGGACGGTGCCTACCTTTGTCCTCCTGGACAGCCTCAGCGGGGTGTCCACGTCGTTTCGTGCCACTATGTACGGAAGCACCGCGCTCAATAAGTGCACCTCAGCGTTCACGCCCTCGCTTGGTAGGAAAAGGTAGACCCTGTCCGTTGGGAGTTCGATATTCTTTCTTACTCGGATCGGTTCTCTGGCGTCCGACCTCAGTGGAATTACCAGTGTCTTCTTTCCAATACCGAACTGGAGACTCTGCGGGAGCATATCCGGAGCGCCTTGGGAAAAGGGTGGGATCCAGCATTTGCAAAGCCTGGCCGGAGCACCCATTCTTTTCATTTCAAAAAAGGAATGAAGGTCTATGCCTCTACATAAACTATAGAGGGCTCAATCAGATTAGACTCAAAAATCATTACTCTCTATCACTATTCAGTAAATAGAATACTTGATAGACTCTCTAGTGTGAAGATCTGTTGGAATGATAGGGTGTCAAGAATAGATCTCATATGTAGTCTGGATTAAGATCACACTTATATTAACCACCACACTATTATCCTTGCTAGTTACATACAAAATATAGGGCTTTTTATAGGGACAGGATGTGCAAGTCAAGAAGAAACGAGCAATTAGCGAGTATAACTGAACCTTTAGTTATCATATCAGTATATTTTTTATCTATAAATTAAAATCGAGTCACTTTAATAGTATCTCTTACATATGTAGTATTTATCTGAGATAAGCTTCTTGTCTATCTTCTTTCAGTTGTGTTGACTTGCTTTGGTATATTCAAAGAAATTTCAGAGAGAAGTTCATTTAGAAAACATGTTATCAGTATATTTAAGAAGAAAGCAGAGACTGCAAAGCTCAGAGAAGAGAAATACTTGGAAGAAGTAGAAGATGTTGAATTTATGCATTTTGAAGAGCAGAGAACCACTATCAAGTAGAACATCACGGCGTACATGATCAGTGAGAACAGTGTGAGGTTCTCTTAAATAAAAGGAGAGTGGTGTTTGTTTGACTCATCAGGCTGGTTGACGTCCACTTCACCTTCTTCGTCTTCGGTTCATCATCAGTTCATCTTTTGTTTACTATACAACTTTCCCGCAATTCGACTCCATCCTTTGCCCCGATTGTTCATCGGCTACTGAGTCCTGTTAAGTCCTGCTAGTTCGATATATTAAAATATCCTACAGCTTCTTTGGCACCCTCCCAGGCTAGGCCCATGATGGCGTCGCCAACCTCGTGGAGTGGGCAAAGCGGCCAACAAGCACAGAATGAGGGTGACCTTGCAGCAGTCCTGAGTTTAAACGAACGACAGTATCTCGCCCTGCTCATTGTGGATATTATGGATCAAATGCAGCAAACAATTTGCGATCATTTCAACACAGAGCATTCTAGGCCGCACCCAAGTAGTACTGAGCCATCCCCAGACGATCTCGACCCGAGTACTAGTACTCTCAAACAAGAGAAGGCGGCCCCCGCGTCCCGGAAATCATCTACAATGGAAGTAAAGATTGAGGCGGAATCACTTAGGTATTTTAGTACCTGGAAAGATTCAGTCATTTATCGCATCGGGGAAATCATAAACACCCCTGATTCTTCGGAGTTTCGCACCAAACAACAACAGCGCGAGGGCCAGATTAGCGAGAGAGCAGAAAACACCGTGACATCGGATTCTGCAAGGTTGTCACAAGCACCTGCAAGCGCTGCGAGCAGGTACCCGCTAGTGGAGACTCCCTTGAACGAACTTCCACGTGCCACGAAATTAATCATGCTACATTCGGTTCTCCTTTTACTTCTAAGCCTTCAGCACTACAGTGCGCATTCGCGAGTCCTGATGCTCAGGATGGCATCCAGCCTTGGGCTGTCTGTGGATGACCTGGTTAGCCATGAGACCAAGGTAGCAGAAGGCCTGTTGCACACTGCAAAAGTGATGACGGCGGATGAAGAAGCCAAGGCAAAGGTTGAAGGGACAAAATCTACAAGGAAGTGGAAAGTTGGTCTTGCGTCCATCGCGGGAGGTGTTCTTATTGGAGTAACTGGAGGATTAGCTGCCCCTTTTGTTGCTGCCGGCATTGGTGCAGTGATGGGTGGGCTCGGCCTGGGAGCAACCGTTGCAGCAGGGTACCTTGGTGCAGTTGCTAGTAGCACCGCTATTATTGGAGGGATATTTGGGGCTTATGGTGCTAGAATGACTGGAAAGATGATGGACCGGTATGCAAGGGAAGTTGAAGACTTCGCATTTCTTCCCATCCATACGCCAATACCTTCAGAGGGAGAAAGTATAACTTCGGTACCAACGGATCAACGTCTTAGGGTTACAATCGCTATTAGCGGCTGGCTTACTGAACAAGAGGATTTTGTAAACCCCTGGCGGGTTCTTGGACGGGATTCCGAAGCTTTTGCCTTGCGGTGGGAGTTCAAAGCCTTGGTGAAACTGGGTAACGCGCTGACGACAGTGGTGAGACATACAGCTTGGGCTTTTGCATCCAAACAAGCTATAACCGGAACCGTTTTCGCACCCATCCTTGGTGCTGTGATGTGGCCCGTTGCCCTGCTCAAACTTTCACACATAGTCGATAACCCGTTTAGTATCGCCAAAATCCGGGCCGACAAGGCTGGCCAAGTTCTTGCGGATGCTTTAATTAACCGGGCTCAAGGCGAGCGTCCAGTGACGCTGATCGGGTATTCATTGGGTGCTCGCGTGATTTTTTCTTGCCTTACAAGCCTTGCGAGGAGACGCGCGTATGGTTTGGTTGAATCCGCTGTTCTTATTGGATCGCCTACTCCGTCGACAACCAGCCATTGGCGGTTGATGCGGACCGTTGTTAGTGGTCGACTGGTCAATGTCTTCTCACTGAACGACTCCATCCTCGGATTTCTGTACCGCGCAAACAGTGCCCAATTCGGAATAGCTGGTCTCCAGTCCATTTCTGGCGTCCCGGGAGTGGAGAACTTCGACGTGAGCGATGCCGTTAGTGGGCATTTGAGATACCAGTATATGGTTGGGTCGATTCTCAAAAGGATCGGATATGACCATCTGGACAAAGAACAATTGCAAAGGCAAATCGATATGTTGAGGGCTAGAGATGAAGGAGACGAGAAGAGGCTCGAGTGGGAGAAGGAGCAGGAGCAAATTCAGATGAAGCTGGAGCAACAGCAACGGATGGAAAATAATCGCATGCCGGAAACTCTACCTGTTGAGGTGCAGCGAGTCGAAAGAGAGATGGAGGAAGGGCAAGGACAGCCTAAGATGAACGTGGAGCAACAACAACTCCAGGAAAATAATAGCATGTCTGAGCCATCGTCTGCTGAGGTACAGCGACTGGAAAGAGAGGTGGAGGAACAGACGCAGCAAGCCCTGTGCCATGCCCGATTGGGAAGACTCGAGATTGTAGATCGGACTAATGATTGAGAATATCACGATTAGACTGTTCGTGGGTTGCTGCTAATGAATTTCTGTTCTTGCGATGGGGTTGCCTGGTAGATTTCATTTTCACCTCTCGGTAGTTCGTTATATGTTTCCTGGCGTTTCCTGTATCTTGTTATTGGTATTGGTTCGCAATTTTCGTGTCGTTTCCGCTTTATCCCCTTAGCATGTTTGTTACTGTTCTTAATGAGTAGATATTATGAAGAAATAGCAAATCGTGCAGCTTTTACCTGAATTACATGTATACTAATCTGAAGGGGGCGGGAGTGGATAAATGGAAGAATATATAATAAGAGGTAAAATCATAAAATCAATCGTAATATTTGTGTCTAATGCTTTATAGATAAGTCTTTGTTCTTCATGATATATTCGTCCATCATCCTCTGGATTTTCCATGCCTTCCCAAACGCCCGTACTCCCCAATATCGTGGAATCTTCTTTTTTACTTTTCTGTCGTCATGCAAAAGAGTGGGTTAAAACAAAGGGGGAGTGGTGGTCATAAAACCATCAATCCCGTGCAAAAAGGGAGTAAAAGAAGGACGATAAAGGAAAAATTAAAAAATGCACTTCAAAAAGAGTGTTTTCCGCGGATATCGTTTCTTTTGTCTTAAATCCAATCAATTCGCCTCCTCTCCCCACGCAACTGCCTTTCGCGGGAAAACACGCTTATACAAACTAATCCCAATAGCATCCTGCGGATTAATCTTCGCATCAAACGTCGCCTTGAAATACCCATGCGTCCCCAGACTCTCCTTGATATACCCACTGCGGCCCCGCTTCGTCCACAGCTGCAGCGCCTTGAACCAGTTCACATCCTCCGCGTTGAAGAACATGTAGCGCACCGTGACGACCTTCTTGTGGATCTTGAAAGGGTGGCCAGTTAGGATGACGCGTTTGGCAACGACGCGGGAATGGTCGGGTGCCATTGTTGTGCCGGAGCCGATAAGTTCCCAGGTATCGAGCTCATTGGATGATGTCGCCGGGATGGGGGGTTTGCTGCCACCATCCACGCCTGGGTCCATGGCTTCAATGTCTGTGGCGGCAGCTGTGTTTCTGAATACTAAGACGGGTAACGAACCCCAGGAGACGGGGCCGATGAAGGTGGCTATGGCGCTGCGGCCTGGGTGTAGATATCTGTCGAACTTGTGGACGTTGTTGGGAGTGTTGCCAGCGGCGGAGAAGAGGGGTTTGATGACCAGGCGGCGGGGGCCGCATTGGATGATTAGTTCTTCTTTGGATTTGAGAGGTTGTTCGACGTTGGAGTTTAGGGTCATGTTGATGTTGACGACGGCGTGTTTGTGTTCGTGTCGCAGGAGGGAGAAGAGGGAGTTTGGCTGTGAAGCGCGCGACTTTAAGTGTAGAGGCACGTCGCTGAGATGAACGTTGACGCGGGTACCGGGGCTGACACCACCGACGAGCGCTTCTCGGATGCATTGGTTTTTGGAACCCTTGTAGTCTGCGACTTGTAGCAGGTGACGCCAGTCTTCAGGCTCGTGTGCCTTGTCTTCCTCCATTTCCCACTTGCTAGTCTTAAGGCTCTTGAGACCTCTGTATCTAGCTAATCGTTCTCTTGCAATAGTAGAGGGATGAAGCTCGATTTCATCAGGGAATTCCAAGTCTTCCTTCTCTTCATTCTTCCGACCCGCGCGATATTCTTCTATTTGTTCCGCTTCATCTTCAGGTGATGGATCGAGGAACATCTCTGATTGTGGGTATTCAGAAGGGCCACCAGCTTCAGTCATGGCGTCCCTGTTGTCAGCAGTGAAAAAACCATCTTCCGGACCAGCTGGAGCGTCCAAGTCCATATCTTCAGCATCATCATCCATTTCATCCACCAGGTCGGACCCGGAGTCAGAGAGATCGTCAAGATACCATGCAGCCTGGTAATCAGACGTGCCCTTGGGCAATCGTCTCGGGCGTGCTGTATGCTTGTCATCGCCGTCCGAGAAGTAGTGATAATCATCAAGAAGCACCCCTTTCTTTTCAGTATCAGCCATAGAGATGGTATCATCCATCATAACGACCTCCTCAGGTGCGACGGTAGCCAAGTCGTCGCAATTAGCACTTGGTTGATCCAAAACTTGTGGTTCCGCTGCGTCGTCCATATTCATTCCATCATCCCCTTTCTTCAGTTTAACTGAGGGCAATGGGGCAGCGGTGATAGATGATATCTTATAATCCCCCCAAGTAGGAATGTGGACCAAGCGGTCAGCTTTCAAGCCTCTACCCCGTACAACGCCAGTGACCACAACTTCGCCTGACGCTTCAGATGATGATTCGGGCCATTGGATGGATTCAATAAGCATCCAGCTTCTGTCATCCCGCCAACGAATCCCCTTTGGTGTTGCTGTACATATGCCCCTGACTATGTTAGAACATTCTTGCCTTGAATCCAGCGAATGCACCTTTTCTAGTGTGGGGAAGAAATGTGTGATGAATGACTTGAGTGAAGCAGTAATTTGCGGGCGCTTTTTAGAAGGGGTGATTTTCTCGAGTCCCTAAAAATTGATGATTGTAAGCCACTGAGATATAACAAGAATTCGTTCATAGGGGTGTGTGTTGCATACCTGTGCTACTACAAGCACATTGGATATGCCTTGCCCTTCAATCGCCCGCAGCATCAACTCAGCCCCTTCGTCCAGTGTATCGTCTGCGGGGAGTATAAAAATGACAAAATCTGCTAGGCGGCAGGTATCCAGTGCGCTAATCAAATCCCTTTTAGTCGGAATGTACAGGATATTCTGCTTAAACCTCTCTATGCGAACACGGTACGTATTGCCGCCTTGGATATCTGTTTCCGGGATATCAAGACTCTCGTTTAAGCTCTTGATGGCGACATCGGTATCTACGGTATCCGACAAAGGGATAACGGCAACATGTCTCGATGCTCCATTCTGGCCAGAGAATATACCCACAGATTCGGATTTGTTTTGGTGCTTCAGCCTTTGTTTCTGTCGTGCTTGGTTCCGGCGGTCGAGTTTCGACATCAGCTGTTGGTGGGGGGTTTTGCGACTGCCCCTCTCATCGATTTTGCCTATCGTGTTATTAGATTAGCCTGTGCGCAATAAAAGCTGAAAGACATAGTATTTATCTTAAAGGAAAAAATCTCTCACCTTTGGAGAAGTCCTTAATAGCGCTTTTAGACATATGCTTTGACTTGAACGCCTTGTTTGCAGACTTGGTGGTATTCCGGTGGTGGTGCGGAACAGCCACAGCGCTTGGGGCCATGGTGTGCGAGCCGGAACCCTTGAATCTATAAGGGAGGGAGGCCAGATTGACAGCAATATAAAGCAACGACCAATAGGCCAAGTAGAAGAGCAGTAACCCGGTAACTCACTCAACCTCGACTGCGTACTTGTTTCCTATATTTTTTTGATATCGGAATTATTTTTTTGTGCCATCGATAAAATTATAATGCAGACCGGGTCACATGATATTTACTTCGTTTGCAGTGTTTGCAACAAAAAGAAATCTTGGCATGAATTTTCCATAATCGCAAAGCCACAGAAAATAAATCATCGAGACGCCAGATTCTGTATGTATGTCGATTATGTGCATGTTCCACGATATTACAAAGGACTTTGCTGCTTGAGTCTTTTAGTACACGGGACATAGAACCACTCGTCACAGCTATGGAGGTTCAATCCGCTCCAAAACAAAAGGACATCGTCCGCAAATCGTCCAAGGAGAAAAGCGTCGCCGAGTCGCGGGAAGACAAGCAGCGACTAGCAGAAGCGCAGGAAACATACGGGCGAGGCAAGCAGATCAATGCAAAGAGCGTGAAGGACAGGAAGCTACGAGGCAACCTGAAGAACCTAGAAGCAAAATTTAAAGATGCAGCGCTAAAAGCTAAGGATGCGGAGATCCTGCTGGAAAATGAGCGCGGTTACTTGGAACCTGAGGGAGAGCTCGAGAAAACTTACAAAGTACGACAAGATGATATCAAGGAAAGTGTGGGCATAGAAGCCGCGAAGAAGGGCTTCGAACTCAAGCTGGAGGATCTAGGCCCCTACACGGCTGATTATACGAGAAATGGACGAAAGCTCTTACTAGGTGGGAGGAAAGGGCATGTCGCAACAATGGACTGGCGGGACGGGAAACTGGGATGCGAGCTGCAGCTTGGAGAGACTGTGAGAGATGCCAAATGGCTGCATAACGATCAGTTCTTCGCCGTGGCACAGAAGAAATATGTCTATATCTACGATCACGCTGGGGTTGAGATACATTGTCTGAACAAGCATGTCGAGGCCACACATCTGGAATTCTTACCTTACCATTTCCTCCTTGCTAGCGTTGTAAGTATAACAAAGCATCCATCTGTACCACTGCATCTGCTAACACAACTTTCGTTTTCTAGGCTACTAGCGGATATCTGAAGTATACAGACACATCGACCGGCCAACTAGTAGCAGAACTTGCTACCCGCCAGGGCTCGCCGACCTCCCTCTGTCAGAACCCTTATAACGCTATCCTACACGTCGGACACCAAAACGGCACCGTCTCCCTCTGGTCCCCTAATTCTTCAACAGCCCTCGTCAAAGCCCTCACCCACCGCGGACCCGTCCGATCAGTTGCAGTCGACCGACAAGGCAGATACATGGTATCAACGGGCCAGGACATGCGCATGGCAGTATGGGACATACGGATGCTGAAGGAGGTGCATAACTACTCCGTTCCTCAGCCAGGCTCCAGTGTAGCCATCAGTGACCGCGGCCTCACCGCCGTCGGTTGGGGTACACAGCTCAGCGTTTGGAAGGGCTTGTTCACCGCCGCAGCTGCAGACCAAGAGAAGGTGCAAAGCCCATACATGGTCTGGGGCGGCGACGGGAAGCGCATCGAGCGCGTTCGCTGGTGTCCGTACGATGATATTCTTGGTGTGTCGCATGATAAAGGGTTCTCTAGCCTGATTGTGCCGGGCAGCGGAGAGCCCAACTTCGACGCTTCCGAAGCCAACCCATACGAAACTACCAAGCAGCGACAGGAGGCAGAAGTTCGAGGACTGCTTACGAAGCTGCAGCCGGAGATGATCTCGCTCAATCCGGACTTTGTGGGCAATCTTGATCTCGTGAAAGATGCTACGCGCAGAAAGGAGCGGGATCTCGATCGGAAGCCTGATGATATTATTGAGAAGTTGAAGAATCGGGGCCGTGGGAGGAATAGTGCGTTGCGCAAATATTTGCGTAAGAAGGGGGGCAAGAACGTTATTGATGAGAAGAGACTTAAGGCTGAAGAGCTGCGGAAAGAACGGTCGTCTAGGGCAAAGGAGAATCTACAGCGCGAGAAGGCTGGTTTGGGGCCCGCTCTTGGACGATTTGCGAGAGTAAAATCCTCCTAGGTCGTTTGGGTGTGTTGGTCGGTTTTTTCTTCAAGTCAGAGGTCAAGATGTCGGCAAGTATATATCGGCGCGGTCATCGTCACGGAATGTCCTGTCCCCCATACACTTTCCATTCGGCATTTGATTTATTTTTGATAATACCCTTGGCGTTATATAGGTATATTTCTTTGATTCCAGCATGGCATTGCGCAGGAGTAGGAGTACTGGGGTTCGGAATGGATAAGGCACTGTACGGATATAGGAAAAGTTAGGGAAAGGAAAATATAGAAAATACTCTGTTTCAATTGAACTATGCGGACCTAGTTATATCATTGCTATAAATGCACTTCCCTGACGGCATGATAGGGGAAATGCTTACTACAGAGCCGGTTCGCACCATACAACAACCCCTTTTTAAGGTGCGTCCCTATATACCTCATATAATAGGGACAACGAAGATACATGATATATGCATCCCTTAAGAGCGTTAATTGTATATACGAAAAACGAAACGAAATCAAACTCCCTACGCCCTTCGCCTTTTGCCCTTCAAACCTCCCCGGATCCCCTAACCGCCCCCTCCTTCCACCTCTGCAAACTAACATCATACGCCCCACTAGCCTTCCACGCACTCAAAACCAGCTCAACAATATGCTCAACCCCTTTCCCATTCTTCACCTCCGCAAAAATCGTCGGGCCCCCTTCTCTCATCTTCGCTGAATCCCTCTCCATAACTGACAAATCCGCCCCGACCGCCTCTGCCAAATCAATTTTATTCACAACCAACAGATCACTACCCGTTATACCAGGGCCTCCCTTTCTGGGAATCTTGTCCCCACCAGCTACATCGATGACGTAGATGATGAAATCGGCTAGCTCACGCGAGTAGTTGGCTGCTAGGTTGTCGCCGCCGGATTCTATCAGGAGGAGATCGCTCTGGAATTGTCGTTGTAGGGATTGTAGGGCGAGTAAGTTGGCGCTGATGTCTTCGCGGACGGCGGCGTGCGGGCAGCCACCGGTCTCGATGGCGCGGATGCGCGAGGGGGAGAGAGCTTTATTGCGAGTGAGGAATTCGGCGTCCTCTCTGTTTTGGATTGTTAGGAACCCGCAAGAGAGAATTGAATTTTGGTTATAACCAGCAAAAACAGAGATTTTACGTACTTAGTAAATATATCATTCGTCACGACAGCGATGTTATATTCGTCACGTAGGGCCAGACACAGCGCCAGCATCAATGCTGTCTTTCCCGAGCCTACTGGTCTGTACATGTTTATACATTAAGTCAGCATATAGTAGCTATAATAAACATGTATCTATTTCATACTGATATAAACAACCAGAGATATACAAAGTAAGAATGTGGGAGTTTGAGACCCTACCCTCCAATACCAATAGTAAACGCTCTATCCTTCCAATCGCGCCCCTCAATCACAGGCATCTCCCGACTCGGATATGAGCCTGGACCATCAAGGATCTCATGTGTATGGCCATGTGCATCACCATCATGGGTATGGGAATGCGGCTGTGAGTGGTCGTGGGTAGACATTGGTTCAAGAAGCTATGTGATATGGGGAATATATAGGGTTAATGGTTCGTATGTATGAACTTAATTAATTGGACTGGATTGTTGTATATTGCTTTGATGGTGGGGGAGGATTGGAAAACTTGGAAGGTTATTTTGGTGGGGACACGGCAGGATGCGGCCGATAAGGAATAGAGTTTCGGCATTACGTCTTTGGATAACATGTATCATACTCGGAGAAAGTATACCAAGTAAAATAGAAGCAGTATTGTCTAAAATCAAACCAGTACCATTTAAGAGCCTAGACATACGGTAACCATATACTGTCTGGCAGAGACAAAATGACCTCATAGGAAATAAAGTAGAAAAGAGTGAAATAAACCCCAGTGACCAAAGGAGTAGTGCTCGATGGAAAGACCCCATTTCCAAGCTGGTTGTAAAATATATCATCTTCAGATTTCTCCAAAAAAGAGTTTACTCCCAAAAAAATATTAAAGATGGGAACAGGGTTCGGCAAAGAACTGAGAGTCAATTAACCAAAATATCAAGACATTGAAGTAGATAAATAGATAGTGTTTGAGAATGTAGTAGCGGTAAGGGAGAGGGGAGCAAACTTGCAGCAATCAGCACCAAGACAACGTTAGAATCCAAATAAGATAGCATGGAAAAGGCAAGGTATAATTTCCCATATAAACCAAACAATTAAATAACGGAGTTTGTTATAGATCGGGCAAGAGATGAGGTAGAAAGCTTTGGTGGGGGGTGCAGCGTGTCGTATTGTGTGGGGTCAATAGGTAATGTAGTATCAACAGGCGATTATACCCCTGATGCCTTGAAGTAGATAAATGAACCATATGCTAGGAGGGGGGAGGGTACGAGGAATAGCCACGGGAACCCAACGCATCGCGGCCGGGATCCCATGAAATAAGACAAGATATGTGGAATGAAGCAACAAAAGATAGAAAAGGATATGGAAAGGAAAAAGTAAATCATCAAATATTAAGCGTGGTAGGAATGATAAGAGCAAAATACGATCATTATCGCGTAGAATAGCATGCAAGATGGCGGCCCCGTAGTCCCATCGCTAGCAGTCAAGTCCCAGCAAAGTGCGCGCCATTTGCATGAAAAATAAAGAAAAGAATTGGGTGGTTCAGATAATGTAAACATCCGATCTACTCCCGCAAAACACCTCTGAAACAGCAGAGAGCACAAAAATGTAATGAAAAAGGAAAAAAGCGCAAGTTGCAAAATCTTAAGAAACAGCCAGAGCACGGGGTGATCACGCACACAAACCGTCACGAATACAAAAAGGAAAGAGAGAAACACACACAAAAACGATAACCAGACAACGGATCCGTAGTGCAATTCCAAGGTTTATAAACAGCAAAGGCGCCACGCCATAAAGCAAACAACGACAAATAGCAATCCGTACCAATGGTTGTCCAAAATAAACTAAAAAAGGAAAGGTAGACGCCTAAGAAAAGCTTCCTTCAAAGGCAGCTAGACCAACGCCAAGTCCATCTCAAGTGGGGGTGTCAGGAAACGAGAAACGTAAGAGCAAGTAAAAACGATGAAGGGAATCTTTTAAGGGGACACAATCTTATTTTCATGTCATTAAGTGTCCCGACCTTAACTTCAGCTTGTGCCCTTCTGCCTTTTGCCGCCAACCCTTGGACTAGCTTTTGGTGCCTTCGATGCACCAGGCCCTGTGCCGTTCACCTCTGCCATTCCACCATTATCATCTTCGGTTTTGATGGCGCTTCGACGGCGTTTGTTGCTCACATTGGGACTAGTATTAGCGCTCGTTCCTTGGCTACCACTTGTATTGGTTCCCTGCTGACTTTGCTGCGCAACCATCGCAACAGGCCCTGCCATATTGTTTTGTGCCGGACTAGGGGTATGGTTTGGTCCTCCGAGATGAGGAGAACCCTGTGCTCCTGGTAATCCTAGATGGGCTACTGCAGGTGAGGAGAATTGCGTGGGCCCGTTAAGGTTGGGTGTACGTTGTCCAGGCGGCTGCTGCGCTCCCGGATGGCCCGGGCCAAATCCAAGAGCCTGAGGGTGAGTGTTGAATGAAGCAACTAATTGTCGAAGAGCATCGTGTGGTGATAGATGCGGGTACTGTATGGAATACTGAAATAATGTTTGCATTTGAGAGATTGTCTCGGCGACCTATTAATTCATTGAAAAACGATGTTAGAACCCTACACTTTGATGAAGAATTGGATATTGTCATACCTCTAAAAATTTCATAACAGCAGATGGGACACCATGTTCCGTAACGATCGAATCAGGGGCGGTAACTGAGGGTACGGCTGGCTGCTTTTGTTGTGCTCTCTTGGCTAACCCCTTGCCAACCTTCGGGCTTTGCTTCTGGTCTGGTGAGACTGGTTGCAGCCGACTACGTGGGATGTACTCCGTGTGATTCTTAGTGTTAAGATCCAGTAGGTCAATTTTACCATTTATATCGTATTGAGCTCGCAAGGTGCCGTGGGCAACAATCTAGCAGAAAAGTTAGTAAAGAGCCTAATAGACAGCGACACGTGGACCGTGGCTTACTTGACAATCATTAGACAGCCAAAAAATGAAACATGTCTTAGGACTCTCGACAATTTGGCTACCGTTGGGGAGATCCTTTTCCTGGGCATTTTCAACGATCATTTGTATATGCCTTATACCACTAGTAAACTGGGTGTTGTAATATCGGGCAAGAGCAGGCGTAGAGATCTCGAACTGTTTAGCTCCTTGCTCCGGACACCAAACACCCTGGCGTAAGACACCGGTTGGTGAAAAGAATAGATCGACAAAGCGACCCCAATACTCTATCCCAGGCTGGGGTTTTTGGCTCTAAAATTCAAGGTTGTGGGTCAGTCATGGAAGCAAAAGATGTTAAAAAGACCTAGATGAAGGGCACGCTCACAGAAAATGCGCTTAAGTGTTCAGCGAATGTCAATAATCGAAGAACGCCGGACCTTTTCATAGGGTTGGCCATTCTTTGGGGCATCATCATCGCAGATCCGGCACCCTGTTGCTGGGCTCTGAGTTGCGCTTCGTGAGGAGTCATCTGATGTGGCTGTGGAGGTTGCTGTGGGGGTTGGTTTTGAGAATTTGGTCCTTGAGGCTGGGGTTGAGATTGCGATTGGGGTTGTTGTCCCTGTTGCGGAGGCGCTTGAGATGATGGAGGCTGCTGCTGGTTCGGTTGCTGGGCCTGTTGTGATGGAGTATTGCTTTGGCTTTGGGGCCCGGGTTGCGGATGGGGTGTGCCGCTTTGGCCATCGTGCATAGATTGAGGTTGCGGTCCACCTCGTTGTTGGGCGTTTTGCTGGTTCTGTTGATTTTGCTGGGCGGCCAATTGCAAAGCAAGGAATTGCTGCTGCTGTTGCATACTGTGTGGCTGTCCCTGGTGTCCCTGGGTTTGTAGATGTTGCTGTAGATGATGAAGAGGAAAGTTAACGGGCCGCATATTAGGATTAGACTGAACAGCAAGCTGTGCAGCGTTTAATCCTTGAGTTCCATTGGGCAAGGAAGTGGGAATTCCTCCATGTTGCGGTTGTTGTTGGGGCTGTTGCTGCTGCTGGTTATGTTGCTGCGGTTGCTGCTGTTGTTGCTGGTTATGTTGCTGTTGCTGTTGATGTTGTTGCTGCTGCTGCTGCTGGTTATGTTGTTGGTGTTGTTGTTGCTGTTGCTGTTGTTGCTGTTGTTGCTGCTGCTGCTGTTGCTGCTGCTGTTGTTGCTGTTGCTGTTGCTGCTGCTGCTGCTGTTGCTGTTGCTGATGGTGCTGCTGCATCATCATTTGCCGTTGTCTCAACATTTGTTGATGTTGTAGTATTTGAGGGTTGGCGGGATCTAAGATTGTATGCGTGAATCAGCCACAAGATGTCATGAAATGGAAAAGTAAATATCATGCTACTCATATGAGAAAAGAACAAGGCCTTCAGGTGCAAGGTTTTATTACATGAATGCCCAGGGAAAATAAAACAACCGAGTATAACATCAGGGAAAGATTATAGATATCGAGAGGAAACAGGAAAAATGAAAAGGGGGATTGCAGGGCCGAATTGATTATAAAGAAAGGGGTCCGAAAGAAAAGCTTACATGCTTGTCCCATTTGCTGAGGTGGGAACATTTGATGTCCATGGGTAGGGCCGAGATGAGATAACGCATGGGCACTGGGGCCGGGCCCGCCAGGGCCAGTGGTGCCTGGCGGCATTCCGCCCATCACTGGGCCCCCTTGCGTCACTTGTTGGCCCCCTGGAGTAGAAACTCCAGGATGCATCTGTTGCACGATACCCGCTCCCGGACCTTGTCCGGCGAGATGCGCCGCGTTTGGATGCTGGCCTGCGGCCATGGGATGGCCGGGAGGCATCACCGGGTGGTGAGCCATGCCGGCTTGATGGACAGGAAAAGGCTGCGCCATCATCATCGCCGTTGGACGAAGTCACCGATTTCGGGACCTCAAAAACAATCAATTCTATAATCCTGGGGAATCAACTTGGGTTGAGCTGGTGTTCAATATATCGACCACAGTAAAAGCGATGCAGTTGGTGATGTTATAAGGTTTCGACTTAGGACGCGACTGGCACGCCACGGTTTGTCGAACGATCGTCGAGAATTCGCGCAATTTCGATCATGAGAAGATATTCTCTCGCAGTCTCCACCTTCAGGGCAAGAATCGTATCTGAGATGTCAGTCAGCAGCGGGATAGCGATGACTAGGTACAAGGAGCAGAAGGGGACAGTTGGGCCGTAGGTGGAGGGGCGGGGGCCGGGCCGGCGAGAACAGGCCTACCTTGCACAGTTCGGTCACCAGCGTAAGGTGACCATCCAGCGGCGCACAGAATCCAAGCTCGCCGTGTTCACAGAAGGCGTTCGAGAGGAGCTGAGAGAGCGATGTGCCAGGCGTCGAGATGGCCGCATGTTGAGACTTCAAGTTCCCCAAGAGGAAATGGACGGGGGCGTCGTGACAGTAGGCGCTAGTCCCATTTGGGTTTAATATAGTCACGTGGACCACAGGCTGCGGCTCTTTTTATTAGTGATCGGATTGTCGCTTAATTTAGCGGATCCGAGGATTTTCCGTTCCGATATTTAAAACATCGCCCGAACTCCGCGACTTCAATTTTTTCTTTCTCTTTCTTTCTTCACTACAGCAATATTCTTTATTATATTCTCAACACGAACAATATCATATTGTTCATGAAATTATGAAATAATGTCTTCTACTTCTTTATTGATGTCCTACTGATGTATTCAATATAGGAGCTTCAAGAGACTGGTTATAGCCAGTGATTGACAGGTCAGTACAGCTCTCAATCCTCTCAATTCCCCTCTCCAAGCCTCTCTTTAGGATGACAACCCTTCTCAATACTTCTTTCATTTCCTGAGTCGACCTTGAAGAAACATTCGGACCTTCCCTCTCCGGTTGGTCTGCTACTTGCCAGTACTTTTTGTCTGATTACGTCTATTATTCTCCAGAGTGAATTGACTCTTCAAAATGCCTGTTAGGACCTCAGCTGACATGGGCTGTTTATAGGATTAGATGAGTTACTTATGATGCTTTTCAACTACAGCTAAGCTGCTTTTTCCCCAATAGCAGTTGCAAGACTAACTAACGTAAGTTGACCCAATTTTTACTTTGCTTTTTTTCTTCCCCCCCCCAACTCTCATGATGAAATTTTTTCCTACATTCGCAGTTTCCACGCTAGCCGTCGCATGAACCTATTAAGTCGACGTGTCGTTGAGCGGACAATTATTGCCTAACCTTGGATGTCTGATTTTTTGTTCCAACCTACAATTGTTCTACCTGTTCCAATTATCTCTGCACAAATTGGCTAACACACAATTGGCTTTAGATATATATTCCAGTTTGGCTTGCTTTGCATGTCAATCCTAATATTTATAATCACCTGAAATGAGCAGGATGGGCGTGGACTTGGAATTGTTGGAGTTCCTGGCCATTGAAACATATATCTATTTCGTAGCTAGCTAGTCTATTTACACTTTTATCCTCAGTTCTCAAATAGAAAGGGTTTTCATATTTCACTACCACTTGTTTTGTTTAGTAAATACTATATGCCGCAAAGAAATTCAAATCGCATCCATGGATGGATCAAATAAATCGTCATCTCGTCCCATTCATCATCACGTTGCTTCATGCATGTTAACCTTCCGTTAAATGTCTGCAATAATGGTTTTGTCTAGGATCTGTGTGTTCGTCAGGCTTTGTATAGGATGTTATTTTAACTGTTGTTTTCCAAAATAGTAGAAATTCTGCCCATAACCTGTACGCATTTTTCTCGAAGTTGTCGAAAAGACGGTCCGAGAAAACATGAATATTCTTCAGAATAAACAAAAGAATTTTTTCATTGAGAATGAATGCCTAGATAGTTAGATAGGCACAATTAGATATTATTTTCAAGATTCTTGCACTTCTGAATTGCCATGGCTTACCATACAAAATCAGGTGTAACATTTTACATATGAAAATCTTTTCTATTTAAGAACTGAAGATCAACTTGAGAAGATCAGCAAGAAACTATATACATTGAGTGTGGTCAAAAAGTAAAAGTAAATTAAATAAAAAAACCAAATTGGTCTTAAATAGGTATGAAAAACAGGGAAATCTGCACGCTCTCAAGCTCTAAACTAGCGGATAACCATTCCTTCATGCCGTAGATCTGTCTGTATGTCCACATACCCCGTCGACTGTATCAATACCGCCTGTCCAGGGGGGAAGCAGGCAATTCTGCCATAGGAATGGTGGAATTATCAGCCAACTCCGCCACGTGCCCCCAGTTGGAGTAACCACCCGCCTCCTTTTCCGCGGCGGCATAAAAGGGAGGTGGCGGGTAGCCGCCTGGCGATGCTGCTTGGGAATCAAGCTCGCTGGGGAAGTATCCATGTTTTTGCGCTGGTGCGAATGCTACTCGTTCATCTTGCGACTCCGGGGACGAATCATAATTGTTGAACGGCTGCGCGGTATTTTTCGCCTGACGTCGACGGTAGGCTTGGAATCCAAGGGCGGCCAGGAGGCCTACGCCTGCGCACGCCCCAATCACGGTTCCGGCAATTCCTCCGCCAGACATGGATGAGCCTCCCTCTGACGGTGGTGGTGGTGGTGGTGGTGGCGGCGGCGGTGACGGCCACGGTGCGGCTGCTTCTGCGCCTGCTGGATTTGTTGGTGATGGACCAGTTGTCTCATCTGTCTCCTGCGGTATGGAACTACCACTTGTTGAAAGTGTCATGGGTGCGGCTGTCGTCGCAGTCGTTTCAGGCCTCACGATGGCAGAGGCACGGTCAGTAGTCGGTTCTGGCTTTTTTGAGGGCTTGCTGTCCGTTGCTGGTGGCATCTTCTTCTTTGATGTCGTCGCCGCCGGCGGCGGCGGCCGTTGCGGCGGCGGCGGTGGTGGTGGTGGTGGAGGTGGTGGTGGTGGCGGCGGCGACGGCGCCCTGTCGTTACCATTGCCGTCTTTCGTGTTGACCCGATATGACCTCACCCACGACTGGCCCAAGTTTCTCGGGCCCCAGATCAGGCAGGACCAGCCGTTTTTTTCTTCACACTTATCATCAGCAAACATATGGATGCAGTATTGGCTGTCCTCGGGAACCCATTTGTACTGCTTCCCCTTTGACATATTGATTTTGGTGCATCCTTTTGTCGTTTTGCCCGAGTCCAAATGGTCGTCGTTGTCTACATCATGCCAAAGAAAGGTCCATGCATGAGACACACCAACGAGAAGGAGGATATTGAAAGTGAAAACAAGCAGAAGCTTCATCTGAAGGGGCGGGTGGCTGCAACGAAGCAGCGCTGTGCAAACCGCAGTTTGGGTAGTTTAAGTAAAGGCACACAGGACAACGCTTCAGCCCAACTTTGGCGGGCGGTAATAAAAGACCTCTTCCAACGCGCTGTGCCAAATAAACGCGGCCAAAAATTTCTGGTGATGAAAGCGGAGTGGCCCCTGTCCTGTTAACTTGGAAGGCCTCAAGTGGTAATCCTAACGTGTCATTGGGGGCGCATATCGAATTGTGGATGGTAACTCGACGGTAAGTCTTTTCATGGGCTGGCAAATTGGCTATTGAGCCAAAGTATTTAGGGGGGAGAAATCCACTTTATCAAGTTTCCTTGAAAACAGCCGCAAAGGGCGAAGCAGTGTTTTTCGTATTCCCTTCGCACTAGTTTGTGACGGAGCTGCCTCTTAGGTTTTGTACCTGGCAAGCGATGCGGAATACGGCGCCAAGAGTAAAGATGGGCATTTCGCCCCGTATTCGCGCAACGGGCATAATCGGGCCACATGCCGACATTCATGGGGGCTAAATAGGAAGCAAAAAAGCTGCCACAAGCCTCAAGGAGACTGCAGAGATCAAAATATGAATGAATGAGTGGAGGGGACGTGTTTGAGCAGCAGAAAAAGGCTTATATACAGCTGAGAAATGATTAGAGGTTAGTATTATTAGAGCGGTTAGAACTAGTGAGAAATTTTGGACGCTATCCCAAGGTCTTCTGTTTTCTTCTTCTCAAAACAGCCAAGATCTGTTCCCTCAATTCTCATAGGATTGAGCAAACTATTCAAAAGAACCTTGGAATTGATCCATTGATGAAAGAGCATGAGAATGAGGGTGCATTTCTTATATTGCCGGACTAACAATACTCCGTTTTCTGCAGTTTTCTCCAGGCTGCCGTAAGTTATTAGTCATCTGCAAACCTCTAGGAGAATTCGACGGTATCAAAAATATTTATATATCATCAGGAAAATCCTCCATTTGCTAGAGACTAAAATACCCAAACCACCCCGGCATCGCCATCGATTCTCCGTCTCGTGCCGTTCCCAACACGAGCTCGCATGTTATTAGACGTTCCTTTTTATCTTCACTACCGCTAGACCCGGTGGCAGCGGCTCAAAATCCAGCCCTGCATGCATTCATCCATTCAATGCCGGCTGCTGTCAGTCCATCAAGCATATCTGAGGGCGCCATGCCGGATCATTGGCCGTCGAAGACTCCCCTATATTGCCCGCAGCTTTCATGCCTCCTCGCCCTACCGCTCTAACCCTAACGACCCTCCTCCCTCCATCGACCCCACGCTCAGCAACAGCACCTCCAGCACCCATAAAGATCCCGAAGGCCAAAACATCCCAAAAGAGAATGTGGAGACAGAAAAGGCTGAAGTACCACCAACGCCATCCCGGAAGTCGCAAGGCCCCTATGGTTCCGCTGTTCGCCGTGCGACAAGGAATAGGAAACCTCGAGAACAAGCACGGATCGTTACGGTCGTTCCGGAATGGTTCCGTGAGCGAAACGTTTTAGCTCAAGATACCGCTGTTCAGATTGCTGTACCGACAAGCCACGACGTGGAGCTGGAGCCATGGTCTCGTGATATAGAAGAAGTGGTGAACATGATTGCTCAAGGTGGCGAGGGTGGTGAGAATGGCGGTTCTGGAGGCCCATCCACTCCGGGCACTCGTTATCGCCTGTCTCAAGCCATTTGGGATGAGCTATGCGCATCCGCTAAGGCGGGACTCAATTTACCAGCGTCTCGATATATCGATGAACCCTCAGCGACCAAATCGCATTTAGTCCTGCAGTATCCTGGAGACGGGGGGATTTTCTTTCTCGACGCTGTTGTTAAGAAGCTAGCGGCAAATCTCAAAACCAATCTAGTAACGTTAAATGCGCAAGACATTGCTGAGCTTTACGCGGAACAGGATCAAGCGGAGGCCGGTGCCCCTAGTTCTATTGCAACTATGGGGTATGAAGTTTACCAGTCAAGGAAAGCGTATGCCCCTAAGGACCTTGAGGAAGAAATGGAAGAGGGGGAGGAGGAGGAAAACCTTTCACCAGAAGAGGAGGACCCTGATATGATACCCAATCGAAGACAAGATCGTGAGTCCCCATTTACCCGCACCATTCCCTTATCAGGCAGCCGTGGCTCGGAGTTTCTGCAAAACCTCTTTGGCGCTCGGGGATCAGTCGGTATGGCTAAGGTGTTTATTCCACGTCCTCAACGCGAAGACTTAGAGTCCAAAGAAGAGCTCACATGTCTACGCATTGCGAATGAACTCCTTTCCATCCCCCGCAAGCATCAACATAAGCCACCGCCCACACCTGACGAGGGGAAGGCTCCCGAGTCAGCTCCCGAGCCAATCCCCGAACCAACCGAGGCTGCTACATCCCGACCAGCTCTTATTATTCAAATTCAAGATTATAAGGATATACAAAATACCCGCAGCGGATCCATATTCCTTCCGCTTCTTCACAGGGCCGTTCAGACGAAGAGACGGGAGGGACAGAGGGTTATAATCATCGGCACAGTATCCGGGAAGAAGCCGGAATATCCCCTCGGGAAGTCATATCCCAAACTTGTACAGAGAGACTTCAACGACGAGTTTTCTAGGACAATTGTTGTCACACCCGCAATGACATCAAAGGTAGTTGAAAAAATATTCTCGGAAGACCTAAAGCGAAGAACCCTGGAGATCAACGTGCGCCATCTACAAAATATGCTGAGGGTGAGGTTAAACGATCCGCAACAAGCAGACACAAGCCTCCTCCGTGGTCCAACCTGGCCCTTGGATACTGTTGCCATCGAAAGCTCCGGTCTCGATGATGGATATTGGTCCTTTGATCGTGTTCATCGTGTTGTTTCACTTGCGCTAGGTGGTATTAAAGGCCCCGGCAAACTCGACCTTCAGCAAATACAACGCAGCATCGACCTTGTGGAAAAGAGTGATCGCGCCAAGGGAGACTGGATGGCTGAGAGGTATCCCAAGGTGAAAGCTACACAAACAGAGCCCGACCGGGAAAGCCGCCTGAAACAGTTACGGAAGACATGTAACACTCATGAAAAGAAGCTACTTAACGGCGTAGTCGACGCTGAAAGCATCCGCATAACTTTCGACGATGTCCATGCGCCTGCGGATACAATCGAGGCTCTCAAAACGCTTACTACTCTTTCGCTCATTAGACCCGATGCATTTACTTATGGTGTCCTTTCTACCGATAAAATTCCTGGTTTACTCCTTTACGGCCCGCCAGGAACAGGGAAAACGATGTTAGCCAAAGCCGTCGCCCGACAAAGTGGTGCCACTGTGCTCGAAGTGAGTGGCTCCGAAGTGTACGACATGTATGTTGGAGAAGGGGAGAAGAATGTGAAAGCCATCTTCACGTTAGCCAAGAAGCTCAGCCCCTGTGTCGTTTTCATCGACGAGGCAGATGCCATCTTTGGTTCGCGAGTTGCAGCCAGCAGTCGAACGACACATCGAGAGCTAATAAACCAATTCCTACGAGAGTGGGATGGCATGAACGAACTCTCCGCCTTCATCATGGTAGCCACGAACCGCCCCTTCGACCTTGACGACGCCGTCCTACGACGACTTCCGCGACGACTCCTAGTAGACCTGCCCACCGAGAAAGACCGGTTATCAATCCTAAAGATTCATCTCAAAGAAGAGCAAGTAGACCCGTCAGTGGACCTAGCCGAATTAGCCAGCCGAACACCCCTCTACTCAGGCTCAGACCTGAAAAACATGTGCGTTGCAGCAGCGCTAGCATGCGTCAGGGAGGAAAATGATCTCGCTGCTCGCCATACAGGCGAGGAGCCGTACAAATACCCCGAACGACGAACCCTCACCAAAGCCCATTTCGAGCGTGCCATGGAGGAGATCAGTGCATCGATCAGTGAGGATATGTCGTCTCTCTCCGCCATAAAGAAATTTGACGAGAAATATGGAGACCGCAAGGGGCGGCGCAAGAAGAGTTCTGGATGGGGATTTGCAGCTCCCGGCGAAGCGCAGAAAAACACGGAGACCGGACGAGTGAGGAACTGATTGTTAGGCGCCAAGGCAGGCAGGAAAACAGGGGTTATTAATCGATATACATCCATGGATATATTTTTGCGGGTTTTATTGTTGTTTTTGTTTTTTATTGTGTCATGTTTTCAGTGGAGCTTTTTCCCCAGGTGCATACATATATAGAATCCTCTTTGTAAAATTAATGATAGACATGTACTTCTAGCTTCCTATTTCTATTTTATTTTCTTGAATCCAAAGGAAGATAGACAAATGGCGTTAAATATTTCTTTCATACATTCTGTCGCTCCTTTTTCCTTACAAAGCATTTTGATGTCATGGATCCTGGGCGGGGTCATGTGAGCAGTATAGGCTTTTGAGGGTTCTTTTTTGCGGGGAAAAGGCGATGAAACCTTGCATCGTTCAAAAAGAAACAGATATTTCCCATATATATAGACACAGAAGACAGACATGAATCCACCAAAGTGCTCAGGGGTTCCCCTATGAACCAACCAACAATTTATGAAGTAACGACGACGTGACGAAACTTCTACAAACCAGCGGAACATCAAAACCTTCCAAAATATCTGTAGTTTATCCCAACAACTTCCAACGTCCCAACTCCCGCCTCCTCCATGTCTCAGGGACAGGTTCACAAGTGACACCTTGACACTCGTGACACAATACAAAAGAATAGAACAATAAAAAGGGGAACAAATGGACCTAACACAACCAGACGAACCCCCTTCTTACTCCCATGCCTCGTCCGTTTTCGCCTCGTTACATCGCAAACCCCGCCCCGCCCCCAGCGGTGGCCCACATGGAGCAACCGGATCTCTCGAGGCGCGTGAAGCAGCCATAAAATCTGCAAAGCGTTACCTCCTCAAAACCATCCGGGATGACTGGACCTACGAGCGCCAATCTGCTACTCCCACGTCCGAGCCCAAGCATGTACACATGCAATCACAACCGCAATCACCTATGACGTGCGGAACTTCGGATGGAGCACTACAAATACATGCGCGCGAGGTGCGGGAATGGCGGGAGCGCGAACAGGATAGCTCTTGCTCGGAGACTGCGGGAGGTGTAAGGATTGGGGGAATAGCTTCAGGACAGCGTAGCCTACTAACCGCTACGTCTACGACGAGTGATCCGTACAGGTTTGAGTCGCCGGATGCGGTGGAAGATAGCATTTTGGAAAGAAAGAGGAAGCGGAGGGGAATTGTGGAGGAGGAATTGTTGTGGAATGAAGGGTTGAGGATATGGATGGAGAGACGGGATGCGTGGACGGGCGCTAGGTTGCCCACGTCTGCGGCAGGTAGTCAGGGGGATGGAGCTATTATGGGCACTGTGGGGAGCAGTGAGGGGAGTGGTGCTGGGAGCCGTATCTATGAAGAAAGTGAGGATGTTGATATGGTTTCTCCAGATTCTACTGCGCAAGGGGATGCTCCGTCGCGACCTCTGTCTTCCTCGTCTGCGAAAGCTCCGCAGATAGCAAATGCTCAAATCCTTTCGCCTAGTGATTCATTACGCGATATGGGCGTCAAGGAAGCCACCTCACCCATCAATATCGACGACGACAACAACAACAGCATCGACGCCAACCAACCGCATTTCCCACAGTATGAAGAGCCCCTAATCCCCGTCGTGGAACCCCTCCTCCCAATCACAAACCCCGTCCGGGCCTCCATAAAGCCCTCCATATACCCTTCCATCTACAGCAAAGTCGTCATCCAATCCCTAACACCAGCCATACCCATAAACCTCTCAGACGTGACCAAGGCCCTAGTCCAGGGCTGGAAGGCGGACGGCGAATGGCCACCAAAACCAACCGCCACCCAAGACGTACCTGTCGTGAAGAAACGTTCAGGAAATAACCCTACCGTCGAAGACGCGGGGAAGTCGAGACGGTTGAGTGGTTCTAGTGTTACGGGGGCCGTGAAGAAGGTTCTTGGGTTGTCTGGTATCCATTCTGGTCGTCGCTTTCATATTCGTGGCGGGAGTCATGGTGGTGCGGGTGCTGGTGCTGGTGCTGGTGCGGGTTCAACGGCTGCATCGGGTGCTGTGCCGAATAAAGCTGCGGAAGCACATTAGTTTCTGGAGAACTTGAAGTGAAGGGGATAGTTGGGAGGGAGGGGGTTGCGAATTGTTTGGGTTTTTGTTCTTTAGCATTGGTGGTGTGTTGTTTTTCGTTTTCACTTTTTGCATACATAATCTGCATCAAGCGTATGAGTGATGATGATGATGATGATGATGAGATCCGAGCGTTTTCTACCATTTTTGACTTTGCATATTGCATAGTGCATGGTGCGTTGGATTGGAGGCATCTTTTTTCGGGTATACTCTTTCTTTCTCTGTCTAATCGATATTCCATCATCTCCACTTCAGCATGTCTTGTCTCTTGAGCGTGGTTGTTGTGGGCGTTTGTCTGTGAAGCCGGAAGTGTTTTTTGTGTAATATTCCCGTTCCGTTCGAGTTGTGATAATTGACTCTTGACTACGGATTATATCCACTTGGGTTGTGTATTTTAACAAATATATATATAATAGCTTCCTCTGTTATGCGGAGAATTACCGAAAGGGAATAATCTACATCGTAATATATATGTCAGGCAAGCGCAGCCAAAATGAACATAAAGTTAGTTCGCCCATCAATATATATATATATATATCTATCTATCTATCTAGATCGTAATTCATGTCGTCCATGATCAATGCGATAAAAAGGGAAAATCCAAGCACAGAAGCAAAATCAAAACATACACCTCACACCCAAACGCCCCCATACGTTCTTAAGTAAATTTTTGTTTGCAGCATCCATATCAATATGTATGTACATGTACAAAAATCACACAATAGCCAGCCGTAACTCGTGAGTTCGCTAAAAAGACGAAGAAGTAAACGTCACCAACCCTTCCATAGTCGCAAAATATATCTCAACAGTTTTTATGAACGCCTCTTTTGCGATATCTATCGATGTGAATGCGGGATCATTAACGACGACCTCCTTTACCTGCTGGCTATGCTCGGGACGAACGAAATATTTCCCATTAAGTAGAGACCAACCATCCTGAAACCGGGATTGCAGGCCACGAACGGCAAAGTTGCGAGCATCCGCAAAAAACTGTGGCGGTGAAGGACGATCATTATTTTCTTGGGTGCTCTCTGTGAGAACTAGGTCGAGGGTCTTTGGGGCTACGGCGTCCGCGGGGTTTATGAGGGTGGAGGCAGCGAAGAGCATAAACTGTTTGAAGATATCTACATACGCAATAAGGGTGGCTGCTTGGTCCGAAATTCGATCGAGATAGTCGATGGCGGGGAGTGATGTGATGATTGTTTCGAGGAGGGAAGTGACGGTAAGGAGGATATGGGGTTCGTCGAGTAGGCCGGGGTGGTCGACCAAAAGACGGAGAGCGTTATCAACTGCTTCAAAGTAGCAGACCATGGCTCCCACAAAGATGGAAACACTGTTGACATCGCACGCGTTGATGAATAAAATCGAGTCCATTAATATCCGCGTTAGGGACTGCAGCAGAGGCAGCACTAGGATCCATGCCCCAGGAGCGATGAGACATATTTCCACATAAGCCGGGAGAATGCAATGGAGCAAGAATAGACGAATGCTGGATTGGTGGCGTTCGCCGGGTTCATTATACTCCGCCATGACAGAGTAGAGCTGATCAACTAGGTAAGTCTGCTGGCCGTCAACTGCTGCTCGTTCAGATACATGTTGAAGAAAGGTAAAAAGTTCGTTGGCAACTTTGCTAGATGTGAGCCGAACTGCGTAACCCTTCAGCTTGCCGACAATATAGTTAGGATCATCCGCAGGAAGCGGGAATGTGCTTGGATTTGTGAAAAAGGGATCAATTGGACATATCCTGTGTGAGTGCTGTTGGAGAAATGCAACAACTCGATGGACAAAATCCACGTATGAGGAATGTACCGAAGAGTCAACACTGCCCAATTCACTATAATTTGACTTCATCGCGCTCATCAGGGTTTCGATGAGCCCGCGGTATCGACTCCTAGTATTTTGCACGGCATGTGCACCGAGATCTTCAGCATCAGACAGACGTTCCCGCATGTTGGAAAGAATGCATGAGATAAGTGATAATCGCCTCTGAGAGAACTCCTGTAGAGTAATCTCGTATCGATGCTTTAACGGGTCTTTTGAGAAAGGAAGATTCTTTAGTAACGCATTTGAGGCATCGGCGTTCATGATGGCGTTGGTCAAAAAGTGCTGATACTTGAGCATCGACCCCCTCTCAATAATGCATTCGATCCAGTGGTTCAATATCTGGTTCTGGCATTCTGTATAGAATGCCGTGTCCTTTTCGATCAAACTTGCGAGGAAATAGGGCAAAAACTTTCGTGTTTGGTCTGTGGCTCTTAGCGAAGTCCATGAGTCTTCACCGTATTGATTGATGTAGCTGCTCCATTCCCGTAAACCGTGGCTCACAAGAGTGTAGGCGACCGACGACCAGGAATCAACGACTTTAAGAAGCACAATGTCGTCGGGAGCTTGGTCCTCTCCATAGCAAGTGGAAAGAAATCGAGATAATGCAGGGCGAATGATGTTATTTAGATGCTCAACAGGTGGGTTTGTCCCAGCTGCCCCCCCTTCTTTCTCACACAACTCCGCAAGCACCGCCCAACCCTCAAATTCTTGGCTATCATCACTTGTCTCGGTAGGTCCCGTTGATGCCCGGGATTTCATGTTCGTATTTGCGTAAGCAAGCACGACATCCAGCGTTTTACAAATGAGCGAATGTAAGCGGGCGATCCTAGGGTTGAACAGCTCGAGTAATCTGGCGAGAGGGAGTTTCTCAAGTAGAACCTTGGCTTGGTCGGGAGCTCTTGCAGCGTCGATTGCAATTTTCAAGTTGACCAGAGCATTGCTTAAGAGGGACTCTATTGGTCGCTGATAATTAATGACAGCCTTTTCGACAGTTTGGGGAGAAAACAGCGAGTTTGAAGCGACTTGGGCTTCTATATCAGTCCGGGCATGGGAGTGCTGCTCCAACATGTCAACAACGAAGGAAGCATGCCAATCAGCAAAGGGTTCTAATCCTGCGGTGTCTTCGTCTGTAGATAATTTGAATCTAATCAGTCTCAACCAGGAATGAATGTTAATGCTGCACACCTCCTTATGAGCCGTAGCAGGATGGACAAGGTTGCGAATAGTTTCAACTCGTGGTCGACAGGTGTCAGGGGTAGCCCAGTACAGCGTACAAAGAAGATCGTGGTGATTTCTTAGGGCGTCAAGATCTTCTAGGCGAAGAGGCTGGTCTTTTGGATACTCCCGGCCATGGTTTGGTAACAGGCGCCAGGCAAAATTTCGGATCTTTTTCTTGTCGTACAGACCAGTCATCTTCTTGAGGCCGAGGGCTATAGTCTTCAACAGAATATGGAAACAGCTATCCCTAGGTTCCATCTCGAGGATAGGTTGTTGATCGAGTTCGTCTAGAAATGTTGGTGAGCCGAAGGATTGTTCTTGGTTAAGGTTGTGAAGCCAGTTCTTCGCGAAAAAATCGAAGAGGGTGTCTAGCATAACTTTGCTGTGCCGCCAGCCCCAACTATCAATCAAGTAAAAACAGCGGTGGAATAGCGCCCGACTGTAATTGTTGAAGGCGGGAGAGGACGTTTCTGAAGGAAGTGCATAAGTATCAAAGACGGGCGATACCAAGCGCTTGATCGTCTGCCACTGGTCGAAAGTTTCTTTAAATCGTTGCCCCGGATGAAAAATCCCCAGCTCGTCAAACTCATAAAGCGGAAGTGTCATAAATACTCCATGCCACAATTTCTCCAGTTTACGGGCGTCATTTGGTAAATGTGAGGTTGATGGAGGCAAAACTGCCTGTGAGAGAAGATCTTCGTTCATACCGCGAAGTATCGGATCTGTATAAAATATCTTCTGGACAACGAGAAACGCCTCTAAGAAGGGATGATCCTCTTTGATTCCAGGTTCTCGCTTCTGTCGCCATTTAATTTCCTCCAGAAACTGCTTGATATCTCTTAATCCTGTATCGCTTAAAACAGCTTGCAAGATTCGATTTTGAATCGTCGTCATCATGCCAACAATTTCAAAATATTTGGCAGATTGAACAAGCTGATGTGATGCAATTTGGCGTATTTGATTAGCAAACACATAGGTTAACATTTCTAATTTCATCCGGAATTGTGCGGCTGTGGTGACATCGGAGGGATAGTCTGCGATTGAGAATGGCAACATATCCGAAACCTTTGATAGAAGAACTATGCACCTATCAACAAACATGGACCTATCGACTGGATCCATAAAGTACAGTTTGTCATTCACGTAAGTAATAATAGACCGGAATGTATCTAACGTCCGGCCTATTTTCGCACCTGAATCGCGCGCTATACTCTCACTTGAGCATTCATATTTGCTGGCTGTCTCTAAAACCGTATCTAGCAAAGCACCAAGCTCCGAGGATACAGTCTCACTCCATGGACCCCATTGATAGGTTTGATCGGCGTAGTGTATCATAGCACAGCCGCTATCACGGGCTAGATTACGGGATGAGAGCTTCATGGAGCGCGAAAGATCTCCACTCCCAATGAACGTTGATGAATGGAAAAAGGTGCCAACTGGGAGGGGGAAAATGTCAAAATTGGTTGTGTAGACCGCGGAGGCGGGTTTGAGACCCTTCAGAGAAGGGCGTTCGTTGACTTCAACTGATTTTATAGAACGAGCCTCTGCCATATCGATATCAACACCAATGAGCTGCTGATCTCCAACACTTTCCACATTGATATGTCGGGGAGGGCGCTTTCTTCGTTGAAGAGGTTGTCGTATCCGACCTTGTTCGGGAGATAGCACGATGTCACCATGGGCATTGGAATTTTCATTGGATGACGATAGATGTGTATTGTGCGGAGGCGGATTTTCAGTCAGAAACCTTGCCAACGGCAAGCCTGTGTTTCTGCCCAGAGGCGAAGCCGCAGTTTTGTACAGTGAGTTGAGGGCAGAAAGTGAACGTTGAAAGCTTGACGCACGACCCAGGCTATTACTACTCGTCACTGAGAGGTCCAATTGTGCAGGTCTGGGTGCATTTCGTCTAAGGGATGAAATCGCATATCCGCCCTTCCGTACTGTCCAGCGCTGGCCAATCCGGCCTCGAGTGCGGGGGGGTCTTGGTGGATTCACGCTCACTTCCTGTGCCGCAGGACGCGATTCTGAAGGAGGGTTAAGTTGGTCGTTTTTAGCACTTCTAGCACCGACATCAATTCGAGGTATAGAATGTGCCGCATCCGTCCGAGCCTGATGTACCATATTTTCATCGGGTTCGACATGGCTATGGCCCGCCACACTGTTTTCGTATGACCGTCGCGGTCTCTTTCTTGCATGGTTTCCTGTGATCTTACTTTGCTGAAGCGAGCCAGCCTTCCACTCTCCTAATGATTTATTAGCGTCTTCTGTGTCTCGTCTTGTTCCAAGCTTTAAGTATGTTCTTGTTGGGCTTTTCCGACCATGGTCTCGCCGGGATCGCGCTTGTCGCGCAGCAATGCGGAGGAATTGTGGTTGTTTCCGAACCGGTCTATCTTTTACGTCAGCTGCGTCTAATATACCTAATCGCGGAAGCCGGGGCTTCGACGACGCAGCTGCAGCTCGTGATCTTTTCAGGGTATCTGTTATTCTCGCTTGATGCTGCGGCCGTTGTCTCGACATTGGGGAAACCTGAGAGCGTGGTCGTTTTTCTAGGTTGGATCCTAGCCCGCGACGCTGTTGGAGGTCGCGATGCTTTGCTTTCCGTGGTGCTGGCGGTAGCATGTAGTCAATCCGGTTATCTTCGGGAATGTCATCAGCATCTTCGCCTGCAAATGGATCATCTATGTCCATCAATCCTGGCAGAATTTCGCGCGAGTTTTGAGCAGAGTGAGTTGGCTCGTCGTCCGAACTTGACTCATTAGGCGTGAGGAAAGCATCCGGCCGCATTCTTTGGTTATGGCTGTCGCTCCTATTTCTCGATATTCTCTGGGCTACCCCTTTACCGCTCTGGCGACGATTGCGCAAGTAACTAAGTCTTGCTTTCTCGGCCGCTGCCTTCTCCCTTTCCTGCTGCTGTTTGAGGTCAAGTCGTGGCCATGAAGCCGGCAACACCCCCTTAATTCTCCTCCTAAGTCGCTGGAGCTCAATAGTCGCATGTTCTTCTGATTCCTCCAGGTCTTCCGTTTCTCCCGGTCGGTCTATTTCTTCGACCTGCTCAACATCTTCCTTCGACGCCGGCAATGGTGATTCTGGGTTTGAGTTGCCACCCATTTTCGAATTGGTCTCAAGATCAATGTCCAATGAATCGTCTATTGATATTGCATCCAAATTTCCAGGGCTATATCCACGAGGGAACCGAAATTTAGCTGGTTCTTGAGGCCTATTACTCGGTGATTTTGGCCCAGACGAGGGCGAGGACAAGGGAACATCAAAGATACCCGCGGTTTCTCGAGGGGGAGTTCCCAGCAATCTATTGTCAACGACGACCTGTATCTGGTTTTGCCTGGTTTCCTGGGACTCGTTTCCACGTCCAACCCCATACGTGCGAGATATTTTCCGACGTGTCAGGCTAGAGACATTTGCATCGCTTGTCGACAGTGGTGGCAATTTTGTGGAGCCTGAAGGTATAGGGCCATTCCTGGAATTGCCGGTCTGAGGGGAATCTCCTAGTGGTCGTGTAGGCTGTGTTAGTTTCCTTCGCTTGGATCCCGCAGAAGGAGATCCGGGTGGGAATCGAAACGACGCAGCCGGGCTGCTCGAAGGAGGCGCATTTTCGTTCACAAATTCTTGACCTTGTGACTCATCTTGACGACTAGAATCACGGTCCGTAGGTGCTACACGAATAGGACGTATATTGTTTCTTGCACACCATTTCTGGTATTCCACCTGGTCCGCCAAATAGGGATGGAGGTTGATGAATTTCCGGCCCCGCAGGGTTCTCCTTGGTCCCGGGTTTCGAAAAGAAGGCGGGGTCTGTGGATTTGACTGAGCTGGTGATAAAGACGAGTCTTCGCTGTCATCCCCCCCATCTCCTTTCGAATTGTTCAATTGTGTGTCCTTTTTAGCTGGGGTACGTGGTTGGAAATGCTGCTCGAATTGCAGCTCATCAGGAGAGGAACTCCGGTCCGTACTCGAAGGGAAAGCATGAATGACGTCTGAAGAAGATGTAGTATTTCCCGTAGTGGTGCTGGGTAGCTCAGCCCTTGAGATAAATTTACCTAAGTCATCATCATATTGGAGCGGGTCTTCGTCTAGGTCATCGCTCTCGGGAGGTGCATTATCGGAAGCCTGCGGAATAACCTGAGATTCAGGACTATCCTCCACCTGTTCTTGGTCTTGCTCTCCTAGGGTTTCATGGACATGCAGGTCCTCCGTGATAAGTTCATCTCCATGTATATCAGATTCCGTTATCTTTTGGGTTCCTTCACCCGGCCTATTCGTTGGCTGGCTCTCGAAAAGTTCATTCCCTGATGCTGGTGGAACAACCTGGGATTCCAGGCAATTTTCCGCCTGATCTCCTTGGTTTCCATGGGCATTCGTGTCCTCTGTGGTGCATTCTTCATCTCCACCTATACCCGGTTTCGAAATCTTTCCGGCCCCTTCACTCAATTTATTGCTTTGCTGACTCTCGAAATTGTCTTCTTCATCCGAGTCTGGAACAAAGCCACGCTCTCGCCATAGTTCCATTTGCAAGCCAAGTGATGACCCATTGCCTTATGCCGTCATAGTAAAATATGAGTTGAATGGGTGAAATTAAAAGCGGTGCTGGGCGTATCTCAGAGGGTTAATATCCCCAGCTCGATGTCAGCGATGAGACTCAGTAAATGTTGTTCTGGACGCGTCGAGAAGGCGGAACACGCGACTTCAATATAGCGGAACTAGAACAGTCACGTGATATCGAATTATGGAAGATTTTGAATCTCGGAAATGCGATTCTCAAACCTGTTTACTCCATGCCCGAATTAGTCGTCATTCAACTGAACAATTGCACAAAACTATCTTTACCTACAATGGGTCGAATGCGTGGGCTTGTACCAGTTGCCTTGGCCGTGGGATTTGGTGTCCTCAATGGTAGCTAACCGCCCACCCTCTTGGAATCTTCCTACCGCAGTTAACTTTTTGGTAATGTAGGATACGTGACCTTCGCGCCCTCGTTTATAAGTCTAGAGGCCGATAAAAAGCATGAGAAGGCACAGTAAGTTCTACTCTATGTACGCTATGAATGAGCTAGCAAGTATATGTGCGAACCTCTGCTAATATTGACGTCACAAAAAATTACAGCGGGAACGAATCGGCAGCGACATCACTACCATCACAGCCAAAGCCGGCCGCGAACAATGTAGCCGCTACATCAGAAAATAATAACAATCCCAATACCGTACCGGAATCGCCCAAATAATAACCGGAAGCTACCTCTGCATTCCCTTTAAGGCAAAGCCAAAGCCGCACGGTTACCGAAGACCGTCATACTCCTTGTCTGCCATATAAACGAACCAAAAGATATGAAAGTATCTGACATCAGAAACCACGATCGCGCGGCGATTGTGAGCATAGAACAATTGCAATATTGAGATGAACGTCTCTTACCGATTCTATTAGGAGATACCAAGAGCAGGGAAAAAGAAAAACAGATATGGGAATATTTACCAGCTTCAAGCTGGTAGAATCTCCGTACCCTGAATTCCATATATTGACAAATTTCTAGAACTCAAGAGACATGGATATGATCCTGGCGGTGCGAAGAAGCGTATACTCGGCGAAGTCTTGGCTGGAAGACGTTCACTAGCGAAGGGCGAATACCAATCACTCCGCCCAAGCCCTTAGGAGTGTCGGGACCCGACAGACTTCGGAAAGTTACTTCGGGGGAAATCCTCAGCTGGCGGTGGGGAGGTAAATGGGGGGAAACAGTACCAAACATTTGCATTATATGTATTATTTTGTTGAGAATAATTGTAACAGAGATATTGTCGTGGTATTGTTCCTGTGAAAAAGGGTGGTTCCGTTTGAACAAATTCAGGACCTCAGTTTATAGTGCTAATAATCCATATCTTGCCCAATCGATATAAAAGAGAGAAAAATTACCACCCTTCTTGCAAGTAATATACAGTATAGTCATAATTACCCCCTTCCTAAAATGCCTTCACACACATTAATAAAAAGGCCCCGGAATTGAAAGGCTACTTAACGCCTCGCTTATAGATAACAAAAGCAGCCCAGACAAGCCCCAAATACATCAAGAAAAAAGACCAAAAAGGGAGAAAGTAGAAAGAAAATGTCATTTTCAATGTTTTACACCTCCTCCACAAGCCGGTGGCCCTGGTTAGGCCCAGCGCTCCGGTTCGTCGGTATATTTCCGAAGATACGTCCGGCTGGCGTCCCAAACCATTCCTCTGGTACCCCAACCCTACATCCCTCGCGGTTTGAAACATAGCGTATCATTATCGGGTCGGGCTTCTCGGGCTCCTGTGGCTCTTGGGTTCTAGGGGTCGTGTCACCACCGGCTGCTGTCTCGGCTGCGGAGATCTTGCCCCGTCGTTTAGGGGCCTGTTTCTTGAGTAGTTTATTTATTGTATCCATCTAGATTTTTTTTATTTGGTTAGTTATATTCCTTTGGATAGCGGCCTTGGCTATATA
This sequence comes from [Emmonsia] crescens, assembly GCA_002572855.1. Lineage (NCBI taxonomy): Eukaryota > Fungi > Ascomycota > Eurotiomycetes > Onygenales > Ajellomycetaceae > Emergomyces > [Emmonsia] crescens. The sequence continues at coordinate 210,388 of PDND01000004.1, forward strand.
TAAAAAAAGGGAGAGGAGGGCTTACCTTTTCTTCCTCGTTGCGCTTTTCGCTCAGGTTTTTCCTTCGGCGTGCCATTTCAGCACGCCGCATGGCATGTTCTTCTGCAGTTAGGTGCTTCTTCACTTGCGGTTCTGCATGTTTAGATGAAAGTGTCAGCGTATTGTCTGAAATGTATATAAGAGAATCTTGCATCCTAGAAACGAATCTTCTTACCCATTGGTAATTGCAAGAAGTCGCCCCCAAGCTCCATACGGCCTCGCTGCCGTTTAGTCATTTTTGTTACATCCGGAGTACTTGCTCGGCTGCCAGTAACAGGAGTACCGCTGTCACTTTCCAACTCGTCTTCATCCTCGTCCTCCTCATCATCTATCTCTTCATCCTCAGCCATCTCTGATGGCTCATCTGGCACGACTACTTCATCAGGCTCCCCATCGGCGTCGGCATCGGAATCTAATTCCGAAAGCTCCTCATCGTCATCATCATCGTCATCATCGAGGTCCATACTGGTGTCCGTATTCTTCAACCTGCTGTCCCCAGCGGGTGTAACTGTAACAGTCGGTCGCGACGCAGCCTGTTTGGCACTTGGTGGAATTGGTGGTGCATCATCCATATCAACATCATCGTCACCATCAGCGTCAGCGTCAGCATCGGCATCGGCATCCTCGCTCTCATTTCTGTCTTCTTCTTCGTCCGTTCGATCAGCATCGGATATAGGCGACTGCTCTTCTTCCTCTTCGTCCATCGACTCGTCAACCTCCTCGTCCTCATCCGTATCCACTTCCACCAGCCTTTTCTTCGATCGGCTATTCCTTGGTCCCGTTACGATCACTGGTTCTGTGAAAATATTGTGATGGCGTTTTTCAGAGCCACCAGTGACCTCTCTGAGCTTACTCGACGGCATCTTAACCTTCAGACGAATAGATCTGTATGCGTCTTTAGGCGGGCTGGGCGGCAAACGGGACACGGTGACTGATGGTGAGGACGGGGTTTCGTCTATGGCTCTGCGATGTCTTATAGTAGAGTTAGAAGGAGGGGATGGCATATTGGTTATAGTGGCACGAGACCGAAGAGAGCGCTGGGAAGACATGATCAAGCATGCAAATAAACTCTAATAATGGCAGGGTCAAGAAAGAAGAAATCTCTCATCGTAGTTTTCCAGGCAGGTTGGGGTTGATGGAGACTGCAGCATCAGAATGGGGAAGAGGGAAGATGCAAAAAAAAATAAAAAAATAAGGTTAAATATGTAAAATAAGCACGGTGCAGGGCTGACAGAGGGAGGTGTGTTTTTCAACTGAGCACTGAGGCGCAAGCTGAGTTGGTTTTATATATAGCACACAAAATCAACTGGGAATATGCAGACGGCAAAGGTTGGTAGGTAAATCAGCGAAAGGTCACATATGCAAATGCACCACACTGGCCAGTCTGTGTACATGTACTGTACAAAGAGCCGGAGTTCCCTGATGCTGACAACTACCTTCCAAACGCCATCTAGGCATGGCGGTCGCCGTGCAGAAAAGTTATAGTTTATCTTGCTTGTTACTCAAGAGCTAGCAAAGCAAAATAGCCCGGGCATGGCTGGGATTTTATTAAGCTGGCGGCAAAGTCGTCCCAAGCCTCCAACAAGCGAACAACCTTGGGAAGAAGTTATATGATGGGGCAGTAAATAAGTGCACAAAAACGGCGGATATCCGATTCAAGCACCAGACTGCGATGAACAATATAAAATCAATCAACCTTTCAAAATAGGCAAACCTTACCTGGAAGACTTCAATTGAATTGGGGTCTGGGGCTGCCAATCGTCGCTGCTTTCGTCCGTGCTGCTGGTGCTGGTCACCTCCGTATTTTGGTAGTACGACGATTCACGGTCAGACTGTTGGCGAACTCGCGTCAGAGGCCTGTCTGCCATGGAATTTCGGTCTGTCCAGGCGGCTGGGGGTGAATGGTAGATGGTCGTGGATAGCGCCTTTGCCACAGCCGCTACGGCAACAAGACGGGAATCGGTGAGAATAGCTCCCAGCCAGTCCTTTGTATTTAGCTAGGCGGGGAAACTCAATGCTCGTGTACCAACAACTGCGAAATCAGTTCGAATAACTCTTATGCTGTGGAGGAATGGAAAGCTTGGGGATAATTTGTTGAACAGCTCATCATGAAGCAGTCAACGTCAAACGTGTGAGAAGAGGTTGGCGGGATAGGAAGACGTCAGGATACATCATGGCCGATACGTAGGTACTTTCTGAACCACAGTAATTGGCTGTAGCATTAGGTATTTCTGTTCTTCGTAATGCCGTGCAGCAGGTACCACGCACTATCTGCTGTAGACGTATCTGACTTACCACAAATATTACCATATTTACAATACCTGACGTCGTTGACTCAGCACAGCCGAGGTTCATCGGCGGAACCTTAAATTTCCCTGTGGCTCCGGGCAATATCATTTGTCGATATCAACTTCATTAGAACATTCTCATATCTATTTCGCGAAGAAGCAGTCCTCTCTATCCTATATCTCATATGCTCAGCAGTCATGGGTGATAATTCAAAACCAAAAGCTCCGGCGATTCCAAGCTGGCAGCTTCCGCACTCGGAAAACGCCGCATCGAATTCCACGACTGATACAGAGAAGACAGAGTCACCCGCAAGAGAGACTCTCATAGAACAGGCTTCCCGGTTCCTCGAAGATGAGTCTATACGTGATGCGCCAACTGACAAAAAGATTGCGTTTCTAGAGTCCAAAGGGCTTCAGAATGAGGATATCCAAACGTTGCTCGGAATCTCAAGGAACCCCGAGGCTACAAGTGCAGACATGAAATTGCCATCTACAGATTCCGTGAAGCCCATATCGCCCAGTGTCCATGATCCTCAGACAGACACATCCAGTACGGCCTCGCCGTTGTCTCACGCAAACAACCCAAATCCCCCAAGTTCAACCTCCACGCCCGCATCTCCGCCCATTATTACATACCCCGAATTCCTTCTCCACGCCCAGAAACCGCCCCCTCTAGTCACCTTGCAAGGCGTTGTGTACGCGCTCTACGGTGCTGCAGGACTTGCTGCTACATTATATGGCGCCAGTCAGTTCCTTATCAATCCAATGTTGGGGGAGCTGTCACGCGCCCGACATGAATTAGCAGAAACAGCCCAGCGCAACCTCAGTACTTTGAATGAAAAGCTCGAAAATACTGTTTCCTCGATTCCACCCGTCCGTCAGAGCTCCTCGCAGCATGAACAGCAGCTACTCGATGACGACTCGGTTTCCATAACCTCAGATCCAACAGAGCTGTTCCACAGAGACATTGCAACGCAAACATCCCCAGAACTCTCGCCCAGCTCCACCACGTCAATCGAAGATCCGGAGACTGACGGCCTTTCATCCTCAGAAAAGACTGTGAATACTCATGTCAAGCGCCTCCAATCGATATCTTCACGACTAACTGATTACCTCTACGACGAAGATACCTCTGGTACCACACAGAGTAGTACTGAGAAGTCTCTCTCGGATTTGAAAACTTACTTGGATGGGCTGATCTACAATAACCCTTCGTCTTATCTGGGCTCGAGCCTATACGGCATATATAACGATAATTCCGGCTCGATGGGAAGCGATGGGAAGTCCAGTGGCACGAGTAAAGAGGAAGATGCTATCGCAGCTTTCAAAGCGGAGATTCGAAGTGTCAAGGGAACGTTACTAAGCGCAAGAAATTTCCCTGCTGGTATAAGATCCCCGATTCCGAGCACGGGTGCTCGGTAGAATTTCTACTGTCCCTTTTTTTTCCTCCCCCCTTTTAAACCACGGTGCCTGATGTTCCCTTGCCCTTTTCTCCGATTATATCCGTTTGATCGAGCGCGTGTACGAAATAGGATATGTATGCCCCCCCCCGTTGTTCGGTCATAATTCTCGTGTATACTTTCCCTCTTTTTTTACCCTACAGCTTTTAATCCTATCATTAAGCTATCAACGAGCACTAGCAATTGAGGTGCTGTACATTCATCTATGACGGCGCTCAGGACGACAACACGATTAATGGATCGTTCCGGGTTAATATCTTCTTTCCTTTACTTATGAAATTAATATTCCTCATTTTCCTTAATATATTTTCCAATTGCTTTCAAAGCTATATTGCCTTACGTTCCGGCTCTCTATCAGCTTGGCCAAAAGGGCCAAGACCCCCCTAGAAAATCCCAAAGAAGTATTTCTTTTTTTCGGTGTTGTGGCGGATTTTATTATGTGTTGAGCCCTGTCAATAATAACCCTTGTCAAGGTTCATGTATGCCAACGTGCTGATGTGACCTCGGGAGCCTTAAAAAAAGATTCAGCCGCCCCAGACAACAGCCGATAGCTAAAAAATCGTGATCCCATTTGCTGATATTAAGGAAGTACGTGCCTCCAGATGCAAAATTGGATTATCCAGATTCAAACATACTAAGTCCAGAGTTGTTTGGATAACAACCACAGGAATGTCAAATCTGCATCAACTATAATATTACGAAGTAATAAAATTGAACGATATGGGCGCTACCAACGGCCCCGGTAACGGTGCTTAGCAGATTCCTGGGACTTTACTCGCTGACGTTCACTAGGCGAGCTCTCTCGGATGTTCCTCTAACCTTATGGCCTTATTGCCCTAGAGCCTTAAGGCGAGCTCTCTCGGATGTTCCCCTAACCTTATGGCCTTATTGCCCTAGAGCCTTA